>JZLH01S0385261.1:0-18574 GCA_001188425.1 Eucidaris tribuloides | reverse complement strand
CCCTTTTGAATTAATACGCACGTCACACGTGCCCACCGTTAACAGCAAAGTCACGTAAATTAGGCAACCCAGATTTGCCGGACATAATGTATCTAAGTTACTTTGGCCTTGCAGCAATATGAAGACCCGTCAACGGACGTTTTACGTTGAAAGTAATACAAATTAATGCTTTTACATTCATTAATTTCACATTCCATAAAATGTGTGTTTGCCATCAAAAGCGTCCAAAAACAACTCGCTCGCGAGCTATGAAAAAAGGAATCAGTCTTCCTACGGGAGACTCCAAGCGTGTCTGTAGCGTACAACATTGCTGTTTTTACGCGATACATTGGTGTTAAACCTTTGAAGCATATCACACATTTTATAAAAATGCAGTGAATGTGCCATTTCGATCAATATTGAACTATATATTTGGGAGTTTTATGCCAAAGTTTTGACTGTCTTCCTGACAAAATGTTTGAAATTTAGAGTAAAATATATATTCACCAAAACATCAATTTGAAAAAACAGGTTAAGTCCATTTTCTTGGCACTAAAGTGTCTTAAAATTAGCACAACAGATCAAGTGTGGTATCATCTTGTTAGAAATTCAAATGTCTTTAAAATGATTTACCAAACTCAGGTTATAGGAGGTTCCATTCAAAATCATTTCAAACTGCTCAATATAGGTTACATGGCGGCATTTTGGAAAATGGCCCCCATAACCACCATCTTTGGAAATTTCACAGTGGCCCGCTTTATTTTCTGATAGGACACCCCTCAAGGAATATCCATGCAAAATTTGGTGCTTTTTTATCACATATTTGAACGATTCGACCCAAAATATGCAGTTATCTGCTTCCACTATACTCATCAGGCAATGTGAACGAGCGCTGTGCGACGCGTCTTTTTTTTAATAGCGGTCGCGAGCGTCACCGCACCGGGAGCGCCCCGCAGATTGTTTGGCGCTGCGACGCTGCCGACTAATTGTTCGGAGCGCTTGGCCGTGCTGGTATTGGCCGCTACCACTGATCTCCCCACTAACAGTGGCCGCTACGGAGGCCCAAGGGGACAGCGCCACCCACCGGGTCGCGGCGGGGGAGCATGGCGCGCGTAGGTTAGTAGCCAAGGCTTTCCGGATGTCGATCCCCGCTGTCTCTCACTGTTCGCAGCAACTCCGACGGCGCCTTGGAAGAACCATGGCATCCGCGGCCGTGTTTCAAATCCGACACTACGATCCGCAAGCAACCTTGTCCGCCCGTAAGGACCTGCCTCCCGAGGCGTTGTCTACAAGTCCCTGGGGAATTGTGACAAGGTCTACATCGAGAGAAGTAGACCAGTTGGTGATAAGAATGCTCGACATCGGCAGAGACGCAGACTTATCCGCACGTGACGTTCAGCGTTGGAGAGATGCTTATGATCACGATTCACTCCACCTAACTGGGGTGCCAGTCTGGGCATCGGCACGACAAGCACTGGGTACGCGTCGCGTTAAGGAAGCCTATACAGATTCCGGCCTCCACCTAGCCACATTAACAGAGACAGCGGATCGACAACCGCGGAAGCTTGCTACCTCCATCCGCCGCCATGCTCCCCCCCCCCCGCGCCCGACCAGGTGGGCGCGCTGTCCCCCTTGGCCTCCGTCTAGCGCCAAATAGCAGCACGGCCAGGCGCTCGAACAATAGCGGCAGCGCCGCGGCGCCAACCAATCACGGGGGCGCTCCCGGTGCGGTTGACGCTCGCGACCGCTATAAAAAAAAAGACGCGTGCACAGCGCTCGTTCTACATTGCCTGATGAAGGCTAGCAGTTGCAGCCGAAACGTCGCAATACTCTTTCGTTTGCTACATCGTGTGACAACCGATTCACTCTAGTACTCTCTCAACAATAAGTTTACTAGCTGGACATAGAAGGACAAATCATAAGTGGAACACACTCTGTGAAAGCAAACACGACCAGTGGAACAGAATTTTGATTAGTTTTCATTTAAAAAAGTGAATAAACAGTCGTTGAGATAATTTAAGTGAAGAATGGAATTAGGTATATTACGTTTGTGATGTGCCCTTCTTTTTATCAAACTTGGAATGGGCTAGAAATCAACGATGTTACATAAGAGCCTGTGTATTCAAAACCAATAAAGCGAGACCTTTGAAATTTTCACAGGAACTACAAAACTAAGTGGGTTATCTAAATATGTAAACTTAATTGAGTATAAAACTTGATTTCGGTAATTAATCTGAGGTCTATGAGAGGGACATTTTTTCTGGGACACGCTGTAGGTCAGGACATTTTTGCAATGCAATTGCTAGTCAGACAATTTCATTTGCATCTTACTCATTCACTTACACACTCATGGTCGACCATAACCGAAAACATTAATTAGCGATGGTACTCACCACTCCCGGTCCTTCTTTGTTTTTCCAGGTTCAACAAGGTTAAGTCATTTGCATTAACAACTTCAAGTTCTCCATAATCTTTATCATCATAACGGTAGGCACAATATTGCAGCTTGAAATCAAGTTCGACGTATTCGACAATTATGAGTGATATTTTCCATACCAGCCAATATGAGCATAAGCATTGAGGTTTGATGAAGTTGGCTCATAAAACTTCCCCAAAATCAACTGCCACACACAGTGAATTTTTAGGTTTTTTTAAAATAAATTTTCCAAAGGATTGTGACTCACAAAACCTTTTCTGACAACAGAAGTGCCCTTTTTATGACGTGAAGATGCTACTCGGTATCATTTCATCATCTTTAATATTTTATCAGCTAGATTCATTATGCTTACCTCAATGATGGATACATGCTGGAGTGAATGGGTAAGCCATATTTGTCGGTGCCAGTTTCTTCCGAGTAAACCCACGTTCCACCGACACGATCAGCCTTCTCATATACGACAAAATCAAAATGACTGGGGTCTGTCGAAAGATACCTCGCGGAACATAAACCAGCGGCTCCTGCGCCGATCACTGCCACTCGCATCTTATCCATGGACGAGGTTTATAAAAGTTTTGATGATATCGGAAAATTCGAAGGCCTGCACATAATTTGTGAAAATAAAGATTAGACTCAAAACATAAATTTTGATTTCCGAGATGAGCATTTTAAGGTGCCAAAATATCGTATAGAATACCTTGAAGTTTCTCTTTTATTAATAGCACCTTCAGGTGCTCACCTCATTTGGGGGTATGAAATGACACCTTGACTGGTGTCAGGGGTTGCAAAAGGGGTCGGGAGAAAGCCCGACACAGTGACCTTGACATCAAATCCGGTGCCTTTATAATGTTATTTACATCTTAGAGGTGTCAAATTTCAAAACATAGTGCTTGCTTCATAGGAGTCAATTTACACTCTTGTTTTTCAATAATAACACCTTTAGGTGCTTACCTCAGGACCCATTTGGGGGTGTAAATGACACATTATGACCCTTGGACTCCTACCTCTGGTGTCGCATGGAGTGTCAACACAAAACTTTAAGTGCTACCGTCAACATGTGTCAAAAAAGACTTTGAATGCTCAAAAGACAATCGAAATGAGCAGTTAAAGTGTCAATTGAGTAAAGAAATTGGTCAATTGAGTAAAGAAATATGTCAAAACTATGACAAACAGCAAGGGCCTCAGTTTACACTCGATTTTGTTGGAGTGTATAGTCACGACTTAGCAAATAATTTTCATTGACATAGGCGTACGGAGTATCTATCAAAGGGGGAGGGGTGTACTATCCTGCAAATTGATGCGATAATCAAAAAAGGGGTCATCAGATCCGACGGGAACGTGTTTCACGATCAAATCATGTAAAATCACGTACGTTCACGGTCAAAAAGCACATCGACAAACAATGAAATAGAATAAAACAAATCATAACGAAAATAATCAAAACACGTTGTTTTCATTATCCTGCATCATGTTTTCCCCGCCTGCACACTAAGAAAATGGCTCAACTTTGCGCCTTCAAAGGTGCAGACCAATGTCACACTGGGAGCACCTTTAAAAGTGCAATTTTGCACCTTTCTGAAAGGTGCAAAGTTGCACCATAGAAAATAAAAACAGTATTCTTCTTTTTCTTGCAAACTGTGTGTTTTTGTGTGTGAACCGCAATTTACGTTCATTCCAGTGCTATTTACAGCAAGGGTGTAGGCTGGGGGTGCAATTTGGTGCACGTGCACCCCCCCCCCCCCCCCGCAGAGCCATAGGAGTTCCGCCCCTGGCAAGCAAAACGAAATTTTGCACCCTTTTCTGCTTTCACACGCCTGTTTTACTCAACTTTAGTTCACCTCCTAAAATGTGCACCTCCCCATGTCACTTTAGTTCCACCTCCCCAGATGTGCACCTCCCCCGGGCCCAACCAGCCTACGCCCGTTGATTTACAGTATAATTACATTATAATACACTTTATTAACATTTACAAATGTTTAAAAACTCGTACAAATATGACCTTACGAGGCTCGAACCTGCGACTTTCGCATGTGAGACGGACGCTGTACCCACTTGCGCCAACACGCTGGCCGTGAAGGTGTGTATTTTCACATAATTATGTAGTGTTGAAGGCGAAGGTGCATTATTTCATCTTTAAGGTGCAAACTTTGGACCTATAGGCCGTTTTCGTAATATATTCAAATTCCATGCATACATGTACCTTTTAAACAAGCGGTTTTATTTTTGACAACCTGAAAGCTTGTCTGAGCTTGTCTGACATAGAAACTATTATAATATATGCAAGTTGCATTTTCCGTATTGAAAATGTATTCATAGAAACAGATGGTAGAAATAGCTCACACCATGCAGGCTTCGGAAGAGAAGACATCAATAAATTTCCATAAATATGCACCTAAAAAGTGCAAACTTGCAAACATCTACACTCTTAAAAATCCCGGGTCAGACTGACTCGGTAAAGAATCTGTTTGGGGCACACCCGGAAAAGGGTCAATTTTAACCAAATTCCGGGTCAAGATTGGCCAAAATATGAGTCAAACTGACTTGGATTTTGGTCAAACTTGACCCGGAATGTGGTTAAACCTGACCCCTTTTCCGGGTGTGCCACCAACGGATCCTTTCTTCGAGTCAGACTGACCCGGAATTTTTAAGAGTGTATTTGGTACATACGCCTACTTTTATACCCTTGACCCAACAAACCAATTCGTTTTTACACACGTAATAACCAGAGGGAACCTATAAGATACACAAAGGAAGAATCCAGGTATAAAGTCCCATAGTACAAATAGGAGTGCATGAATTATTTTTAATGGAGCATACTAAATATGAATCCCGCAGCGATGGTGAAGACAAGAGTGCTGGTTTTGAATCGGCCAGTCTAATAGTGTATAATGTATTACGAGCCTATACGCTATGTCGTGAAATGTTTAAGACATGTTGGTACTAGGCTATTAAACCTGAAGGTGGAGTTCGAAGCGCGTCAGGATATGGCGGGCAAGGCACTTTGAGGTGAATGTTCAAGAACCGAACCACAAGATTTTGTGTAGGTACAAAAACTGCAGATTTGTGAAAATGGCAATCCTGCCTCCCAGGTATTATGACCGGACCCCCCCCCCCCACCGCTCTCAAAGAAAATTGTGGTAACTTCCACCACTGTTTATTTTGAGTATGTGTTATTGGTGCATTATGTGCCACTTCATATTCATATTCTGTAACATGTAAAAGTTAGAACGTATAGGGCATACCAACATGGGTGTTAATATACAATTGGTATGAATTCAGCAACAGTTGTTGTTGTTGGGAGACACATAAGCATACATAAACGTATAATGGCTATGTAAATACTTACCCGCAAATTAGGATAGCAGCCCAATCAACCTGCAAAGAGGCATTTAGATGCAACCAGTAGATATTAACTTACGCCTACGGAAATGTTCAACAAAAAGACAAATCATATTATTATACGGAACTAAGGGCCACAGTCTGAAGTTCATGGGTCGTTTTCCCTCGTTAATAACATTTTTTATTGAGTTATGCACTGCACGCATTATTATATGCCTCATAAAGCACATATCAGTAAACACAAACATACAAAAGGGAGAATTGCATGCTCGGAATACACCCCTTCTCCCCTCCCCAAGACTGGATTTCTGTCTTTTTTCTTTTCTTATTTATTTTGCATTTGTTTGTGTAGTTTTACCTAGTGTATCACTTTTTTCCCCTTTGGAGACAATGTTTGATATTGTGGAAAACCCATTTGAAAAAAATGGTAAAACCAAATAATGAATGGCGGAATAGCGCATTTGTAGGCTATTCATCGGTATAACATCAAAGCAATGTCATTTTTGGCCACTTTACGCTGAGAATACCAATCGCTAAATATGATTTCATTAACGAAATAATATATAAACTCTTCAAAAGAAAGTTTGGAAATCTGAGTTTGATCGATTATTGTGCACGTCAATTGAAATCTTCGGCAGTATCGGTCTGTTAGAACACAATTCTGTGCGCAAATGCATTTTTGGCCGATTGGACGAAAGTGGGTTGTGCTCATTCATGTGTGAAATACTTTCAATACCAACAGTGTCATCAGATAGCTTAGATCCAAGGTAAAATATTCATATGAAAAAATAATCTTAAGATTATGAAATTTGTGCGTAATAATTTTTTTCTAAGTGTCTACTTTTTTTTGGATATACACTGTATAGTAATCACGTAAGTAATGACGTATCACGTATTGATGTTTCTACATACCTCTTGAAATATTTAATTTGGGTTTGTGTGTGTGGGGGGGGGTGGGGTGGGGGTGAGTAGTGGTAGGGGTTCGAATATTCATTTCTTATTGTTTAGGTGTATTGTAGTTGATTTCGTTTGCTCACTTGTACTACCTATTTTTATGTTTTTTTTTTCATTTTTAATTTAAATTGTGTTAATATTATATTGTTGATTGTGTAAAATTATTGTATGTATATCAGAAATTGCAACTGGACCCCTGGGAAGAACAGCTGTGCCCTATAGGCATAGCTGAATCAGGACTATCCAGCTGCGTTTTTTTTTTTTTTTTTATTATACATGTGTTTTTATGCGGAAAAGAATAAATACAATACAATACAATCCAATGCTTGCTCATCCAAGAGTACTAAGTGACCAGCTTTTTTTTGAATGAAATCTTTGGAAATTCTCAAATATACATAAACTCCAATTGGATTTTGTAATGTTCCGTATATATGCATGTAAGCAATTTGTTGCCGCGTGTTTTTATTATTGTGATTTCTTTTTTATCAGATGAATTCATTTTATGCCTCTTCGCTACAGCAGTACAGCGTTCTTCGATTTTGTATGTTATACAGTAACAGATACTGTGTCCACGAGGGCTAGTTCTGTACATCAAACATGATTCGGTTTTTTTTTTTTGACATCATCATATGCATAAGTTGCTTCTTAGTGCTAGCCTGAAAGGTAATTGAGCAACTGACCTAATTCCGGTACGGAAGTATTTACATAATAGCACTTGTTCATTCATATTATGCTGATTTATCTATTAACGGCTGTTTTATGATGGTATACCAATACAATTGTATATGAACAAACAAGTTGGTATGCCATATGCGTACTAACTTAAGCATATAACAATATAAATATGAAGTGGCAGACCGTAAGATGCGTCGTGAAATATGTCTGACCTGTTGGTGCGTTATAAAATGTGGTACAGTTCGAAGTGTGTCAGGTCGCATATGGTGAGCAAGGCAGTTCTTGTGGTGAATGTTCAAGAACCGAACTGTAAGATTTCGTGTAGATTCATAAAGCAGAAGATTCGTGAAAATAACATTCTCGCCACGGCGAAGGTGTTATGATGGACCCCCTATCTCTCCACTCAAGGAAAATTGTGGTAACTTCCACCACTGCTTATTTGGTGTATGTGTTATGAGTGCATTATACAGCTACTGGCTGATTCAAAACCAGCACTCTTGTCTTCACCATAACTGCGGGATCCAAATTATGCTCAATAAAAAATAGTCCATGCACTTCTATTCGTATTATGGAAATGCGTACCTGGATTCTTCTTTTGTGTGCCTGTATAGGTTTCCCCTGGTCATTGCGAGTGTACATGTTAAAGTGTTTGCAAAAACGAATCGGTCTGTTGGGCCAAGGGTGAAAAATAGGCGTTAACGTTGAATGATTCGTGAGTGGTGGCAAAACTTTGGCATGACAAAAAGTTCATGGAGACCTTGCGAATTTTCATTTTCGTGTTCAATTGGTACTGTCCATTTTGCCCTTCGTAAGGCCATCGTGAGGACATTTTGTCAATTCGTGTCATCTTTGTATTTATGTCATGATCACCGGTGCCCTTGGGCATATTTCACCTAACGAAACTACAAGAGGGCTCCGTATTCTTAATGTCGGCGTGTAGCCATCGTATTATAAAGTGTGAGTAAAAAAAAAATAAAGAGTTTACACCAAAACAATTGCCAAATATTATTTTTAAAAATCATTTATAACCGGTAATTATTTTACACCATTATGAAAGAGTGTTTTATCCCAAATCGTTTGGTATTGTGTGGCAGGTGTTCAAGCTTAGATGAAAAGGAGACATTGTTTGAGAGTTAAAAGATCGGATTGCGCCGAAGTAATGCTAAATGAGGTTTGAATGAATTAATTGGTTCGTTGCAGATCCAAATAACATCCCTAATGCGGGCATCACACTTTCCCGAAGTTGGACACACACACAATGGCGAAAAAAAATTCATTCCAAATCCAAGGTCCAAAATTTGTAACGGTCAGTCCAGCCGCCGATAAAATTTCAAACACGTGCCGAAGGGGGATATGAATTAATATATTCATTGTAAAACATGTTTTGTCTGATTTTTTTTAGGGGGGGGGGGCGTTGAGCAATTGTTGGGGGTAGTGGGGGGGGGCTTAAGGCCTCAAAGCTCCACCGCGCCTGTCATCATGAACAACACTACAGAGCAGAGGCATGTGCAACTCCAAAGCTTTGATAGCAATTAATCACAATACATTTCTTGCACAACGGTATACTTTGATGATGAGACAACCAGCAAAAGAAAGACAGAAGGTTTGCTTTTTGTTACCAGCCAGCTTCTTCTCCTGTCTCTCCCTGCTCAGGTGGCATAATCAAGACCGAGTTATTTATTTGCAGAACTCATCGCTTTTTCAGATTTTATCCAGTGGGGGAAAGATACGTAAAATACGATGTTCAAAATGTGGGGGTCACACGATTTCTAGTTTTCAACTTAAAAACGAAAGGTCGAACCCATTTGCTCAAGTTGCATGTGTAGCATATTGTGGATTTTAGGCGCAGCTGTAGATCTCACTCGCTAATTGTTAATTTGTGAAGAATTGCCCTGTTCGGGTAGATGAGGCCATTTGACACTGATCCAATTGTACCTATGTTTGAATTTGACCCGGAACAAGCTTGATTATCAAGTAATATGTGACCACAAAATGATCCAAGAATACCGTTTTGTATAGTGTTAAGAAAAATTATCTGTACCCAAATTCATTTAAACTATTATTGACCTGTCGTATATGTTCTCATTATTTTGTTCAAGTATGTATCTTTTTGTTGCTATATTTGGTACTTGTATTGTATCATGTATATTGTGAAGTGTGTACACACCAAATTTCCAAATTATTGGAAAATAAAGATGAACTTACGAACTTATGATCCTACTAGGGAAGTGTCTTGTTATTGTCATCCGCTAAATCAGTAAAAAGAAAAAAAGAAAAAAGAAATGAACTCTGACCGGCATTTTCCCCCATTGAAATGTCAGTAGATTATACGCATCATTGATGCTTATATTCATGCGCGAGTGTACTCAGTATAAGTATGTGTGCAGTTGATATAAGCCTACAGTCATACATGCATCATCTGTCTGGTAAGTCAAAAGGTTATTTTTTCTTTATTTAATAAATTGGGAATTTCCATCTCTAGAGATGGTTATAGACGACAATGATTATCCCAATACTGTATTTTGTTTAATACTATTCATATATTTTGTCTGCGACTATTCACTGTATACGCTCTTGCATACGAGTTTGTCATGAGGTGTACGCTATACGTCGGTGTGCCGGCAGAGAGGCCCTTAGCAGAATCGTTCCCAGCCAAAAGGGCTCTTAAATTATCTTGCCTCTTAGCTGTGAAAACCATTGCTTTCTTTTCACATGTAACTCAAAGAAGTGGTGATTTTTTCATCCTCCTGTCAGTTTGTCACGTGCAAATATTAAATAAGGCAATATTTCTCAAATTAGAGAAAATTTACCGTCAAGGCCCGTTCTGCCGAAAACATATCCTAGGGCCCTTCTGTCGGACAACCAACGCCTATTTAATTCATTTGTATCATACGTAAATTGGCATGTAAGTTTGTTTAATATTGATAAAAATCATTCTTTGTAACATTATTGTATATTGTATGAAATGACGCGGTAAAGAACCATACAATAAATCAAATCAAATCAAATCAAATCATATCGAAAAATAAAAAGGTGGTGTTTAAGACCCTCGTTATAAACGAAAAAATGGCCCATGGCAATGAGAATAGTGCGATTTTTAGGTTTCCCCTCCGATTTTTGATTGATTGGGTTTTTTTTTTCCTTGTCGCTTCGCTGTTTGACAGTGAACGTATGTGATTTTACATGATTTGACCGTGAAACTGATTCTCGTCTGTCCTGATTTTGCTCATCGTATTAATTTACACAAAAGAACACCCCCAATGTTAGTGAATATTATTTACTACAAGTCGTGACTAATATAATCATTATATTGCCAAATGTATTATGTGTAGGCTTACAAATTTTCCCAGATCGTCAAACTTCGACAAACCTCGTCCATGGATAAAATGCGAGTGGCAGTGATCGGCGCGGGAGCCGCTGGTTTATGTTCCGCGAGGTATCTGTCGGCAGACCCCAGTCATTTTGATTTTGTCGTATATGAGAAGGCTGATCGTGTTGGTGGAACGTGGGTTTACTCGGAAGAAACGGGCACCAACAAATATGGCTTACCCATTCACTCCAGTATGTTCCCATCATTAAGGTAAGCTTAATGAATCAAGTCGACAAAATATTAAAGATGATGAAATGTTACCAATCAAGTGACATCTTCACGTTAGAAATAAGGAGTGTCTGTTGTCGGAAAGTGATTTATATGTCACTACTAATTGGGAGAGTGAATAATGATATTGAAAACTTTAAAATTCTATTCGATAAACAATTTGCCTGGCATTTCATTTTGCTAAAGTAGAGTCAGCTAAGTTCTTCGAAACTCAAGTCAATGGTCATATTGGCTGGTAATGTCATAAACCAAATATCATTCATATATGCCGAACGTGATTTCAAGCTGCAATATTCTGCCTACAATTGAGTTGATAAGGTGCTATGGAGAAAGTGATGTTGTTTATGCAATACCTTAACCTTGTTGAAGCTGGAAAAGCAATGGAGGACCGGGAGTAGTGGAGGAAAAATCGCCTATTATTGTTTTTGATTGCTGTCGAACATGAGTGAGTGATCGTATAGTGAATGAGTGAGATGCAAATATACACTCATGCTCATAATTATGGAATATTTTGTTGACACTTAAGTTCTTTCTCCTATATCGTCCCAAATTTTCAAGACAAGTATTCATTTCATAAAAACGCAGTATGTGAAGCAATTCTTGGATTTCATGAGATGACTTAAGTAAAAACTAAAATACGTTTGAGCACAATAACAATTATATATATATTTTTTAAATCCACAAAAAATGATGAAAAAAGTATTGAATTAAAGTACATGTAATAAAAAAAAACACAAAAAAGCTAAATTTTTATCTAATGTATTTTATGATTAAATTAACATCAGAATTGTCTGTTACAAGTCTAATAACGCGCGTAACCACCACGTGACTAAACAACAACTCTGAATAGAGCCATTTTTAAACACAGGTTTTAGCGTCGAGTCGGACGCTACAAAATGCTCAGCAGTGCTGAAATACTTAGATTATAAATGTTTCACCTGTGGTGAGCAAATATTAATCCCAGATGAACCGTTCACGGAAAAATGGCAATTTATAAAATGTATTCCATAATTATGAGCATGAGTGTATTATCTGTCTTGAAATTACATGGCAAAAATATAAACGCATCATCTAGTCTATTGGTGAATGTTATTATGAACTTAAAGGTATTGGCTAACATTTACCACAGTTAAAAAATCTGAGCCGCATGATTCCCCATGCTACCACTGTCTTTGATGAGGTCTAAATATGAAACCCTGAAAAAATTGTATTTCAAAATGATTATTTAGTGCTTTAAAAAAGTGAAAATCGTAAGTTGACCAGATTCACTTGCCCATTTCCTCCCATAGACTTACTTTGTGTACACCTAGGTTAATAAAACTCGCCCCGAGTTTTATCGTTTATTCATGCCATTGGCAGTGTAACTTTCCAAACTTTTGTATTCTAGGGTGTTTATTTGTCCATTTGAACACTACTATGTAGCTCAGATATCAAAGTTTGACAATTTTTTAAATTGAAGCTCCACAATCAATGACAATGTTAGCCTATCACTTTAAGAGTTTATAATTTCCAGTGGACAATATATTGGTCAGAGGTTTGTATTGTATTGATTTTAATTGGCAACAATTCAATGACTTAATTTTCTCTGCCTGATTCTTGACATAACGTGCGCACATCGATCCATGAAAGAGATATGCGATATATTTAGTCAGTAACTTTTCCGATTACCCAACTCTCATGATGTCAGTTCTCTATTTGCCTAATTCCCTTATATCTTCTTTATACGTAGAACAAATTTGCCCAAAGAGACCATGGCGTTTCCTGATCTTCCGTTCGACTCGAATCTTCCATCCTTCATCAAACACTCGGATGTCTTGGCCTATACCTGCAGCAGTACTCCGATCATTTCAAACTGGAACAATATGTCCAGGTAAGAAATTTAGACTAATAAATTTTAAAGACAATTCTCTTGATTAATGAAATATCCTCACATCGTCTTGAAGTGAAAACTAGTCATTTTGTAGTGTGCATCATTTCGCTAAGACAGAATACGATTAAGATAAAGCATGGTATTTGATAATTTCTGCCCACCCAGCTATGCAAGAGCACAATAACATAAGGAGATCACTACCAAAGAAATATTCTAGGAAACATACCTGCCAACCTCCTGACATGAAAATTCTTACTGATACAGATACAAAAACTTGAAGGTGAAAATCTTACTACGTCAAAATCACTTAGTATAGGTATTCTGCACATCGCTTCAAAAAAAAAATCTTACTGTTGTATCTGAAAATCTTATTCTGTGGATTTGGATGACGAAAAAAATCTTACTAAATCTGATAAGATCTTACTGGTTGACAGGTGTGTAGGAAATGTGAAGGGCATTTAATGATAAAACTCTAGCACATCTCCACTCTTGGAAAAGGGATGTTCACGTCACTTGCAAATTTCCCATATTGCACTTTAACCCTTCTGACTCATTCCTCCCAGGGGCATGGGGCGTCCGCCCTTGTTAAAGGAAAATGGAGGGGCAAGGGTTGCAGTGTCATTCATAAAATTTAAGTTTTGTACATTTTTGGCCCCCGTAATGTTAGCCTTCATTGCGCTCCCCCGAGCACGCCGAGTCTCTCTACTTTCAAAATTATTTATATTACCAATTTTGTTAGTCATTTGGTTGCATTTTCTTGCGATACTTGATAACTAAATTTATATATCACCAAAAGTGATATCAAGTTTGTTGTATACATATAAATGTATAAGGATATGAGAACAACTGTACTAATGTGACAATGGTCATGTGACTGACTTGGTAATGATCGGAAATAACTGTGACGATAGCAGTCTAAACGTGAAGATAAGTAGATTGAAATCCTTGTCGAAATAGATGTATATTTTTATTAAGTTCTTTACAGTTGTGGAATCGGTGAAACCGACTGACATCACATCAACATTTGGAAATTTTCCGAAGTTGGATGTCAAAGTTCGTGACGTGAGAACAAACGAGAGGAGTTCAGGCGTCTTCGATGCAGTTATTGTTGCAAACGGGTAATTTATTATGATTCCTTCTAATTTATGGTACCGTTTTGCTCTAAAAGTACACAATTTTCTAATAATTTGGGATGTACTGTGTAGAAAAAGGAGTGACATTAATGATCACATTGTGATTCACTTTCACGATTGTGATTCAGTTTGCCTAAAGATACTACTACAGAGTATGTATGATAGTTGTTGCCTCCTTGCAAACTGTAGGTATGCAGCATTATTCTTCTGTTATTCCAATAAACATACGTTCAATGTCAATAGTACACTTTCATAATATACACTCTACATCAGAACCATGGATTGACAGCACCAAGTTTTTCTATGTTAGTGTAAACAAGAAAAATGTAAGATTATCAAAATCCATTGTAATGATAAGAGAAATATGGAGAAGAAGAAGGGAAACAATGAATCACGGGGTGAACACGTGATTCTATCTTTAAATAGGTATTAATGTGTAGCATGAAATTTGATAGCATAATTAGAACTATTTTACATATGAAATCATCAATTTAATAGTATTTTAGCTTAAATCTGTATTTTTTTTCGGTGTTCACAGGCATTATGCAATTCCTAGAATCCTTCAGCTCCCCGGTCAGGACACATTCAAAGGTTCGTTAGTGCATAGCCATAACTACCGGCACCCATCCGATTACAAAGATCAAGTCGTCGTCGTATTAGGTGCTGCCTCGTCCGGGTTCGATATCATATTGGACATCGCGCCACACGCCAAAAAAGGCTACCTGAGTCACTGCGGAGATCGGGTCACCGCGCCACTACCCGCGAACGTGCAACAAGCGCGGGAAATTACGTTATTCGACCAACATGAAGCTGTTTTTGCCGATGGAGAAAGATGCGAAGCCGATTCTGTCATCTTCTGCACGGGGTAAAACTACGACTTTGGCTTCCTAACACCCAGAATGCCAGTTGGAGGTGACGGACAGGCGAGGCGCATAACGCCACTCTTCAAACACCACCATTCACACCACCTACCCGAATATGGCGTTTATCGGCATCACTTTCCATCTTATCAACTTTCCGCATTTCAGCGCCCAGGTCCAATTCATCTTGGCCGTCTGGAGTAAAAGTTATCAACTCCCGAGCAAGGAAGAGATGGATGCAGATGCAGACAGAGACTACCAATGGAGGAGGAGCAAGTGAATGCCGCATCACTGCGCGCACTCAATGGGGAGCTTGATGAGGGGCTATCACAAGGAGTTGCTGACGATGGCTGGAGGCGAGCAGCACAAACCAGTCATCATGAATCTTTACGAAGAGATATGCCAAATTATTAAGATTAACCTGATGGGATACAAGGATTTGAATTTTGAGATAATAGACGACGACAACTTCAGAGAGGTAAATAATGATTGACACTTCATCGCCTACAAACGCATATCGTACAAAATTGAAGGACAGTAAAGGAAGGAGGAGGAGGGGGGGGGGTGTGAAACCTCACTGTTACTGTGGCCTTCCACTGATACCATCAGTGAGTCAGTACTGTCAGCATAACGCCCACACCGTGTACCAGGCCTCTGGGAAATAACCTGGCCACCTCAGGCAACCCGAGTCGGGTAGTGGGACCCTGATGGAGGAAATGCCATCGAAAGGCGGAGGAATCATGATTGATCAACGTCATCCACAACTCACCAACATGCAACTCTGGCCAACATGGCGAGTAAAGGCCACACTCCCTCAAGACCATGGAAGCGCAAAGAAAGAAATGACCCTCATTCGATCCCCACCAGCTCTGGATTGCTCAGCTATGGGGGCGGCTGTGGTAGAGGAACAGAGAGGGTGCTAAGGATCTCTGGGCACGGACAGGCTCCTTAAAAGGATGTGACAATCTGCACGTATAATGTACGCTCCCTTTTGGAGGAAGATATGCCATGTGAGCTGGACGAGAACAAGAACACGTGCAACATCTGAAAAGTGAACATTTGCTGTACACAAGGGGAAAGGAGGGGAGTAGAATAGAAAGGGTGGGTTTCCTTGTTCACAAGATCATAGCACCAAATGATATCAGCTACAGAAGCACTTCAGACCAGGGGCGTAGACAACGGGGGGGGGGGGTACGATGGGGGGTATTTATTCCCCCAGCTCACAAGGTGTGGGATGACATGTACAATCATCCCCCCAGGTTTCACGCATTTTGTTAAATCACCAATATTCTTATTATTACTTTTGTTTAGTATTAGGGTGATTAATGGTTATTATCATTATTATGATTATTATGATTATTATCATTTAGGGGACTATGTCTATTCATATTATTATTGTTGTTATCATAATCATCATTATAGTTAGAATTATTATTGATACTATTACTATCATTATCATTATTGTTATCATTATCGTTGTCGTGTCACCTTTATTCCCATAGTACTTTCGTATTTCTGATCCCCAAAACAACCGTCTTCTGCTATTAACGGGATGGTGTCTAACAAGGGACGTTTGCAATGGAAACTGGTGTAAATCCTGGGCGGATGCGGGATATATCCTCCACTTTGGCCGAGGTATATAATAGGACTAGGAATGGCCTGCACAATCACCCCCTACTTTTCAAGAGGAAAATGATTTTGAACTAAGCAGTGTAATGCTAATTTTGTCAAAATGAATATACGCGGCTCTTTTTGTTGAATTTCCATATCACGAAACTACAGTGTGTCTCAAAAAAATTGTGCAAGTGAAAACCGCCCTCTTTGGCAATGAAAAAATACTCTTGTGACATGATGCTTACATCAACGTCAAGAACATAGTCTTAGCTTTCAAATACTGTTCGTTTGATTAAATTTGCTTGTCTTAATCTTGAGATATCTTAATGTAAATAAGAAAGGGTAAAATCACAATTGTGCCACTTTTACTACAGTCCCTTGTAAAAGTGGCACAATGTGATTCCACCCTTTTGTTGTTTACAACATATCTCGAGATTAAAACAAGCAAATTGAACAGAACAAATAGCATGTGAAAGCTTAGACTTTGCCCTTGACGTTGATGTATGCATCATGTCCCAAGAGTATTTTCTAATTGCCAGAGAGGGCGGTTTTTACTTGCACAATTTTTTGAAACATGCTGCAGCACGTCTCAAAAAATTGCTCAAGTGAAAAGCGCCCTCTTTGACAGAAAATACTGCTGTGACACATGTTTACGTCAACGTCAAGGGCAAAGTCTTAGCCTTCAAATCCTGTTTGTTGTGTTCAATTTGCTTGTTTTAATCTCGAGATATCTTGTAAACAACAAAACGGTGGACGCTCAGTTTTGTCACTTTTACGGGAAGAGGGCCTGGTGCTATCATTATTGTATTAAAAGTGGCACATTTGTGATTTTACCTTTTCGTTGTTACCTGAACATATCTCAGGATTTAAAAGAAGCAAACTGCACAGAACAAACGGCATTTAAAAGCTAAGACTATGCCCTTGATGATGATGTAAGCATGACGTCATAAAATGTTTTACTCATTACCAAAGGGGGCGCTTTTGACTTGCACAATTATTTTTCAGAGAGTCAAAATGTGTTGACCCCGACGCCCACCTGAGGTTTTGCAAACTCTCTGTGGTGCCCATCGACAAAATGTCAATTATACATAGTTTTGACCCCTGGAGCCTGATATCTGGGCGCCACTGAGGCGTCTGTTATACGCATCTACCATCCAATATGGGTTACAAATGGACTTGTGATTAGAGATTTACCTAGTTTTTGGCCCTCATGGGCCCTGCCCCTGGGTCCCCATGGGGACCAGGTGTACAATTTCAGGAACCCTCTATCCCCTCCCACTGAGGTACATTCCCACCAAGTTTAAATAAATCCATTGAAAATTAGAAAAAAAAATTGCTGGTATATTCTATCATATATATACATGTATTCTACATGTAGGGCATCTACCATACATGTACAAGTTAGTTACAAATGGGCCGATACCAACCCCAGCAGAAAATTGCAGGTATATTCTATCATTTGACCTCATTTGACCTTTGACATATATATGTGACCTTTGACCCCCAAATAACATTGAGGTCTCTGTTATGCATCTACCATCCAAGTTCGGTTACAAATGGACTTGTGGTTAGAGAATTACCTAGTTTTGGCCCTCATGGGCCCTGTCCCCTGGGCGCCGCACCGATTTGGGTCAGGTATACCATTTCAAGAACCCTCTATCCCCTCCACCTAAGGATCATTCCCACCAAGTTTGGTCTAAATCCATTGATGTGCTTTAAAGAAAATGATGTAAATATGAAGGGCCCTCCCCCAACATGTTGCCCCCTCCCCCTCAGGGGGCCAAACGGGGCCACCCTGGGCATTGTCAATTTGTCATGAATAACAATAATTCATCACATATAGAGGTATCTACACACACAATGACATAGCCAAACTATTTCTGGATCTAGAAAAGATGTTTGAAAACTTATCTATTTTGGCCCTTTACCATTTGAGGACCCTTCAATCCCCACCTCCTAAGGATCATTCCTGTCAAGTTTGGGCCAAACCCAATCATGGGTTTTAAAGGAGAAGTTGAATATGTGTAAAAGTTAACGCACGACGAACAACGCACGATGGACGACGGACAAAAAGCGATCGCAATAGCTCACCTCAGCCGAATAAAAAGAATTAGC
>JZLH01S0385239.1:15895-41815 GCA_001188425.1 Eucidaris tribuloides | reverse complement strand
TATTCGTGTTTTTTCTGGTCATTCTTGTGGCATCGACTCATCTCAAGAACAAAAATCGTCCATTCATCTTGTAACTTGACATAGTTAATGTCCATGTCAATACCTACAGAATGTCCTCCTGACAATGGTATGTGACGTCGATCAAGACGTCCATAAGCCAAACGCTATCCTAGCCTCACATTGCAATATCTCAAGCCGGCAGATCGAAGATAAAACAACGAAATTGGGCAGAAACTTAGTTTAGGTCAAGGGTCAACTTTTGACTAATCACTCTGCGTCGGCGCGCAATGATGGCTAGCGACGACGCGTCAAAAATTTCTGAAAATTTTAAAATGCTCAATGACTTCTTATTAACAGTAACATGACGATCAGGTCAGTATGGAGCATTTGTAGCGCGCGGTACGTTGCGCGTTTTTTCCGGCACCCTTTCGACGGGATATCGTCTTTTTTCGATGAATTTAGATTTCTGACGAATTCTTGTCATATTCTGATACAGTATGATGCGTAGATAACATTTCAGGTATCCCTTTCCATGACAAATTGTTGTGACGTCATTTATGACGGCACAAAGAAAAATCGTATTTCGGACATATCTCATGACTGGAGTCGAGTAACATCACCAAATTTGGTACACAGTAGCTTCAGGTCAAAGGTCATCATGCGTGCTTATTATATGCGTGCGGGCGTCACGACGAACGCGTACGCGTACGTTTAAGTATTAAGTCTTAAATCAGTCATTTTTCTCTAGAATAAACAATGACCCCTACCTGGTATTGCTCATTCTGATAGCCTTTGATCCGTAGATAAGAGTTCAGTTACTACTTTGCATGTAGAATACTTGTGACGTCATCTGTGACGTCACAAATAAAAATCGTATTTCGCGCATATATCATGAATGGGATGGATTAAGATAACAAAACTTGGTACACAGTAACTGCAGGTCAAAAGTCATCACTGGGGCTAATCACAACCGTCCGCGCGTCGCAACGAACGCGTACGCGCACGTCGAATTTTCAACTAATGTTTAATAGACAATTTCAGGTGATGAGGGACATATTT
Source organism: Eucidaris tribuloides (assembly GCA_001188425.1). Taxonomy (NCBI): domain Eukaryota; kingdom Metazoa; phylum Echinodermata; class Echinoidea; order Cidaroida; family Cidaridae; genus Eucidaris; species Eucidaris tribuloides. The sequence goes on along the minus strand of JZLH01S0385239.1, from coordinate 40,756 downwards.
TATCATGCAATGATAATTCATATACTTTGTCTTATTTTCTTTAAATTTAAGGCTCGGAGCGGTTACGCGGATCACCAATTCGTCTTAGTGACGAATTTAAAATCTAGTTTCTTTTTTCTTTTCTTCCTTCCTTTTCTAATCACTCTCTGTTTCCTTCTTTTTTGCTGTCTTTCCCCTTTCTTTATTTTGTATTTTTTTCTCCTCGTTTAACCCGTTGACTATGAGATTCCGCAAATCCCCATAGACTTTGTACAGGGGCCCTCCGGTTCTCGTAAGCAACGGGTTAATAATGACATCTGATGAAAAGCCAAACAAAAACAATGCAATAAAAATGCTTTACAAATAACTTAAAGTAATAGGCTAACATTGTGGAGCTTCAGATTAAAAAAATTGTCAAACTTTGCTATCTGAGCTACATGGACAAGTAAACACACTAGAATACAAAAGTTTGGAAATTTATGCTGCCACTGGCAAGATATGAATGAATAAACAATTTGTACTCGGGGCGAGTAAAAAATAGCCTTGATCCACACACAGTAAGTCTATGGGAGGAAATGGGCAAGTAAATCCGGTCAACTTACGATTTTCACTTTTTTGAAGTACTTAATAATCATTTTGAAATGCAATTTTTTCGGGCTTCATTTTTAGACCTTATCACAGACAACTTGGAGCATGGAGGATTATGTAGCTCACATTTGTTTAACTGTGGTAAATGTTAGCCAGTGGCTTTAATTAAAACATAGCTTTCTGTAGAATACAACAAGATTAAATACCATCTTGACCTATTTATTTTACCGACTCAGAAAAAAAAATGTCCCAGGAGGACTTGAACCTGTACCTCACTTCTCTCTGGGCAGCAGCACTACGACTAGGTTATGCTGGGTGACAGGATTGACATGGTTACTTGATACTTGATGGAGTAATCCCTTCAATCAGCTCACACTTAAAGCTATACCGGGATGACGTGTGGTCATGTGTCAAAAAGGGGTGTCATGTGGCAGTGTATGTGTATAATACATAAGCAAAAATGAACAATAAAATTTTGCATTGTGCGATACGTGCAAGTAAAAACTGTTCCCCTCCGTCTACAGTACGATGGAGCCCACTGGAGGCTGCATCACCCTTACAGCTGGAAGGGCAGTTTCTCTGAAGCCATCAGGTGTGATGGCATGTACAGCCTGTATGGGTAGATGGTTCCATATCCTTGATATACTTGGAAAGAGGGAGAACTTGAAGGCGTCAATGGTTGCCTAGATTCAAGTATTCAAGAATGAAATTCTATTTCTGAGATCCTTAAAGGCAAGGTTCACCCTGGCATCAAGTTGGTTTTAATAAAAGCAGAACAATGAGAGAAACATATTAATGAAAGTTTGGCGAAAATCCACCAAAGAATAACAGAGTTATGAAGTTTCAAAGTTTCAAATTTATGACGTCACATGCGAGCAGCTCCCCATATGTCGTAATATAAATTGTCCTAAGTGTGTTCTTCTCGAAATGGGATTGATTTTACTGTGCATTGATATTTTTCCAAACGATGTATTTTTATGACTATTGAAAAAAACATTCCATTTCATTACTTTAAAAATTCGACTTTATGGGAATTTATTTAGGTGACATATGGGAGTGCTGATGTGACGTCAAATTTGAATTTGACTTACTCTGTTTCTTTGGTGGATTGTTGCAATGTTTTATATGTTTCTTCATTTGTTTGCTTTTTTAACCACTTGATGTGGGTGAACTTTGCTTTAAATATTTAGTGGACATTTATTGTTTGAACAATACCATTAACTATCTCTCTTTCCCTTTTGTCTTTTAGCACACACTCAGTCATTTGCCAGCAGTGGAACCAGATGACAGAAAGGAACTCATGGACAAAGTAAAAATACTGCAAAAGGTAATAGTCAATTGATTTACTTTCTGAAATTAATTAGCATCATATATTGTACTCATTCCATGTATCCAGGCATCTTCCTGAAGCTGTACCCATCTATCTACCTTCCCAGCTTTATACCCAATTGCCTGTCTGTCTGTCTATCTATCTATCTATCTATCAATCGATCGATCTATCTATCTATCTATCTATCTATCTATCTATCTATCTATCTATCTATCTTTCTATCTATCTATCTGTCTGTCTGCCTATCTATCTATCTACCTATCTCTCTATCTATCTATCTATCTATCTATCTTTCTATCTATCTATCTACCTATCTGTCTATCTGCCTATCTATCTATCTACCTATCTATCTGTCTATCTATCTACCTATCTATCTATCTATCTATCTACCTACCTACCTGTCTATCTACCTATCTGTCTATCTCTATCTATCTATCTATGTATATCTATCTATCTCTCTTTCCATCTATCTATCTGTCTGTCTATCTCTATCTATCCATCTATATCTATCTATCTATCTATCTTTGTGTCTATCTTTCTATAGTCTATCTACCTATCTGTCTATCTGCCTATCTATCTATCTATCTTCCTATCTACCTATCTATCTATCTGTCTATCTACCTACCTACCCGTCTATCTGCCTATCCATATATCACCTATCTATCTGTCTATCTACCTACCTACCTGTCTATCTATCTATCTATCTATCTATCTCTCTATCCATCTATCTATTTATCTATCTATCTATCTATCTCTCTATCAATCCATCTATATATCTACCTACCTACCTGCCTATCTATCTATCTATCTATCTATCTATCTATCTATCTATCTAATCTATCTATCTATCTATCTATCTATCTATCTATCTATCTACCTGGTACCTATCTATCTATCTATCTATCTATCTGTTTTTAGTGGTTGTTATAGGCAGGTAGCTGCTAAGATAGGTTTGACTGTCCTTGTCTTGACTTATGAACTGATATGATTAGTTAATTGATTAGTCAGTGTATTTATCAGATGGGAACTTTATAATTAGCGAGCAATATTGCAGTAAGGTAGGAAATTTGATTTTGTTTAAATAAAATATATTCTTTAAAAGGTTTTCAGTACAACCATGTATGTTGAAAAAACTCCATGTTCCAGTCAGAATGCTGCGGCCATTGTTGGGGGAATGAGTAAGAGGGAGATAGGATATGTAAACCGCAGTTAATTTTCATTCCCATTTATTTTACAGAATATTATGATTGCTTCAATGTCATCTTAGAGCGACCTGCCCCTCCCTTTTCCTCCTTTCCCCCACCTTTTCTCGTTGTCGTCTCTTGTTTTGTGTTTCTGTTATTTTTTTCGTCCTACCGTAATTGCCAAAAATGCCTTTATTTTTGTACATGATATTTGCTTATGGGTCCTATGTAATACAAGCATGCTTTTAATTTAGATTCCACCACTTTTGTTTATATTTTTTGTACCTTATTGTTTTGCTGTTCTTAGTAATGAATTTATGTAATAATACATGCATTCAGCATTTCTTATAGAAATATTTGAAAGTATGTTAACAATAATGATTGTGATGAAATATTTTTGCTCATTTGTAACACTTGTATGTTATTGTAGAAATGGAAATAATTGCATTATTGTTTCAATACATCAGAATTGTAGGGTGTATCGTATGTTTTTTTGTTTGTATAATTTGTATGATAAAAGTGGAAAAAATAAACTCAAACTCAAACTCAAACAAACTGTTTACAATTTTTCAGTAAGTGTACGCCCCCGTAAGTAGTAAAATAGTCATGGGAAAATGTTTACTGTCCCCAACGGTTATCCTTTAATTGTTCCATGACACGACCTCACAGTTGTCAGACCATGTCAAAAGACTCTTTGAAAACCAAAACAGAGAGAAAAGCAAACTATTGATTGTGACTTCGTACACATTGATTTGACGCAACCAGAACTAATAACCCCTGATAAGCTTATCACCCATCCTTCATAGAAATATTGTGTTGGTTCTTTTGTATGGCATAGAATCGGATCACTTGCTGCCGGTCTTTAATGTTGGGTGCGGGTATTGTCATGGGGGACTTTAGTGGTTTCTACTGGGGGAGCTCTTTCAATAGCGGAGTCTTGTATGCTTCAATGCACCCTACACTCTTGTAGTTAATCCCCTGTGTATACGGTGTCATGTTTGCTGTGTACCTTAGGAAGCAAATTTGAAATGTGTGTAGTGTGTTGTAGGGCATCGAACATGATGTTATCACCTCTGGAATTAAACATGATTTGGGAATAATTTGGGTGGAACCTGGTGTTGCTGTGACTCATGTTCAAAGTAAGTCTTCTTATCCATATATATTCTTTCAACACTTTAGTGTGCTGATATGTTATTTAGTGACTGGTTTTCAAGTACACTGTATTTCATTAGTCAGCCGACTTATAAGAATCCTTATAATGTACTTACTAGTAGTAGTATGGTAATTTGCTGGTATTACTCGTTTTAAGTCTGCTAGCATGGACTTATTATTCAGCAGATGTATAGAATTGTATTTTGGGTTAAACAGTTGTAAACATTTCTATGAGATAATACATGATGTATCATTGATGACCTGTTCACACCCGATTGGTGTGTAAAAGTATTTCTGTAGTCGATCATGCTGATATAAATGTCATTACCAGGGATACAAATTCATTTAAATTTAAACCTGTGCAAGAAAATGCAGTACTTCCATGTTCTATTTGGAAGCATCTAACAGTTCACTAACCAACATACAGTACATTCCACCAATAAAACGTTGAATAATTGTCATCAAAATATTATGGATTGTCTAGTACAGTTGTAAAATTTTAAGACACATACTGTTTAATAATATGGAGTTTCAGTTAAAAAAAAGTCAAACTAGAGCTTTGATATCTGAGCTGCATGATATAGTGCTTGAATGGACAAAAATACATCCTAGAACCCACAAATTGTTATGCTGCTGCTATATACTTGTGAAGATATGTGATAATATCACACTAAAGTGTGTAACATATAGACTCTTTATTGTATTATGGGAGGAGAATGGGTATGGTAGAACTGGTCACTCATAGTTTCACTTTTTTAAAGCACTAAATGATTTCTTAATTATCAGCTTGTAGTGCTCAACACATTGTATGTAAATATCCCTGTACAATACACTTAGTATTAGAAAAAAATGAAAGTAAAGACATAGAGTGTACAAAATCATGAAATATAATACACACCCAATGACTGCAGAGTATATTTTAATAGGTCGGGTATCAGACTTCGTGTTCCTCGTACTAATCGGCAGAGATTCAGAAATTCATTCGTCATTAATTCAATTCACATCTACAATTGTCAGGTCCGCCGTTAATGTTACAAACAGATTATGGGAAATTGGGTGGGGTACTTATTGTTCTTTGCTATCAGTTTGTCAACTCATCCAAATTTACTACAGGCCCGTCATTATTTTACATACTTATTGCACCATAAGTGGTTGGGGGGGGGGGGTGATTTACTGGTATTGTCTTTGTGTCCATGCTTAATCTTGTACAAAGACTAATTTAATGTAATGTTGCTGCAGTATGAGCATAAACTATTTGCGAGAATTGTTATTGCAAAGTGTTATATAATAGTATATGGTCGATCATATAATTCTTCTCTAATATGTTAATATATTCTATAGTTATGTAATGTGTATGTCTATTGTACCTAATATGTGAACAGTGTAAAACAAATTTCTGCATATATTGCTTTGTGGACAATAAATTCAAATTCAAATTCAAATTCAATTCAAATACTTAAAGGAGGCTCTCTAAATCTCTATGACAAGTAAAATAGATAGTGCGGACTTGAATTTTGCAACAGTGTTTATACCCTTAACCCTAATCAGGCTGGGCTTTTTTGGCTATGCTATATCGGGGGGGGGGATTCCGCCCCCCCCCGAGATCTCGGCCGTCGAATGCGCGATCGCGCCGAAAATCGGCATGCACGTTACCCATCACGTAATCTACAAGACCGTATAGTTAATTACCAGGAATTAATTTCATATTAATTATGCTAATTTATGCGTAAAATCATAATTAAGCTGCAAGTCACTAATTAAAGCTCCAACACTGCTAATTTTTGTGTCTGGACACTCTTTTTAGCATTCTTAACAAGTTTACTTGAAAAAATCCGGAATGAAAATTGATTTCCTATGTATTTTATTGTTTTTTCAAATTTCTTATGTATTTCTTTGTTTTTTCAAATTTCTTATGTATTTCTTTGTTTTTTTGATGAAATTTGTCGGGGACACTTTTGCGGTCATAAACAGCACAAAATTAATTAATTTCAACCAATAAAAGTAAAAATAGTCATACATTTATGAATTTTGGCTGAAAACACAATTTGTATTGGAAATGTACACAAAATCACGTTTTTGAGCGATTTTGGGGGTGACATGCAAGTATAAAATGTTACGTAACTTGGGAACCGGGTACCCGGACGTCGCAAATTTGGTCTCAAAAGATGCGCGACATTCAAGAGAATAAAGTCATGAAAAGCAGTGGCAACTGCTTCGCGCGTCGCGGACATTTTGCGCGAAACGTCTGGGGGGGCGGATTCCGCCCCCCCAGCCTTTTTAGGGTTAAAGGCAAGGTTCACCCTGATATCAAGTTGGTTTTAATATAAGCAGAAAAGTGAGAGAAACATATTAAAGGTATTGGCTAACATTTACCACAGTTAAAAAAATCTGAACCACATAATTCCCCATGCTACCAGTGTCTTTGATGAGGTCTAAAAATGAAGCCCTGAAAAAAATTGTATTTCAAAATGATTATTTAGTGCTTTAAAAAAGTGAAAATGGTAAGTTGACCAGATTCAACTGCCCATTTCCTCCCATAGACTACTGTGTGTACACCTAGGTTAATAAAACTCGCCCCAAGTTTTATTGTTTATTCATGTATAACTTGCCATTGGCAGTGTAACTTTCCAAACTTTTGTATTCTAGGGTGTTTATTTGGCCATTTGAACACTACTATGTAGCTCAGATATCAAAGTTTGACAATTTTTTAAATTGAAGCTCCACAATGTTAGCCTATCACTTTAATGAAAGTTTGGCCAAAATCCATGAAAGAATAACAGAGTTATGAAGTTTCAAAGTTGTAGTTTTGTGACGTCACATGCGAGCAGCTCCTCATATGTAATGTAATGTAATTTCCATAAATTATCATTTTTTAATGGTTCATGATAATTGAATGGTGTTTTTTTTTCATAGAATTATGTGTGAAATAATGTTTCCTGATAATATATTGAAAGCACAGGTAAAATAATTTTCAAATTTCTGAGAAAAACCACACTTTATGGAATTTATATCACATGACATATGGAGAGCTGCTCGCATGTGACGTCACAAATTGAAAACTTTGAAACTTCATCACTCTGTTATTCTTTGGTGGATTTTCGCCAAACTTTCTTTTATATGTTTCTCTCATTTTTCTGCTTTTATTAAAACCGACTTGGTGTCAGGGTGAACCTTGCCTTTAATGTTACGTGGTAGCTCATTCTGCAAAACTGGTGCTGTGTGGGAAAAACTGCTTTCACCATATATGTTTTTAATAAGACTGGAAGTACAGCGATGGACCTACTAGTCATGGTACAACAAACAAATTCTTCCTGCCAGACTGTAGATTTCTTACTGGTTCATATTTTTTAAGTAATTCAGTTAGACGCAACATTGGTTCTAAATTATAAAAGCTTATATGCCTGCAATAAAATTTTGAAAATAATACAAGATTGCGCATTTATTTATAGTCACTGATTCATATTTCTCAGTAGAATACATTAATGGATTAACTGAGATTAACTGAGGGCTATGAAAAAAAAAATTCCCAGCCCAATGCCTAACTCTACAATTTTTCACCGTCATCGCGAACCCAAAGATGGGGGGGGATCTGTTGGTGGAAAATGGATGTTTTACGTAAAAATTGGGGTGTAAACATGCCCTTTGATGAAAACTTCCCCCCCCCTCCCCCACTATCTGCACTATGCCTATGCAAACTCTGTGGCATCCTATACTATAATAATAGAATCATCGGAATTGCCATTGAAATAATGTTAAATTATTTGCAACTTTTCACTGGGTGTTAGTTCATATTCATAATTTCAGAATGCATTACAAGTGGAGTATCATTTTTAAAGGTAGCGATATGTTTTCAATTATGAGGATGTTCGTTATCAAAAAATTGAAATTTTGCCTAATGAACAATTTTATTACTCAAATGATCACCATTATCAATTGGAAAAAAATAATTACTTTGTATCTTCTTGAAGAGCAAATCTGCATCAATTAGATCAAATGAATATTTTGATATAATTTTTTGTTTTTGTCGCCTGTTCTAAGCCGGAAGCGGACAAGAGTATCACTATTTCCGGCGTAGGCGTCGGCGTGGAGGCCGAACGCCACGTCGTACAACAATTGTGTTGTACACCCATAATTTCTATAGCATTCGAGGTGGGATCACCAAATTCATAACTAGGGTCACATCTTTGAAGGCCACAGGTCAAGATTATCGGAATATGATCAAATTTGAATAAGGTCAATAGGTCAAGGAACTTTCCAATGACATGGCACTAGTGCTATGTTGTACACACAATAACTTTCTATACCTTCCAGGTAGGATTGCCAAATTCACTACAAGACGTCCAATCTCTTGAAGGTGCAGGTCAAGTTCGAATGTGAGATTGAATTTGATTAAGGTCAAAGCGTCAGATGAACTTCATGACTGGCACTGTGCTGGTTGCTACACACAATAACTTATCATATAGTTCGAGTCGCGATCACCAAATTCATACCAAGAGTCCATCTCTTGAAGACACAGCGTCAAGTTCGAATATGAGCAATTTGAATCAAGGTCAAAGGTCAATGAACTTTCCATGACTGGCACTGCTGCTAGGATATGTACACACAATACTTCTATACCTTCGAGGATAGAATTGCCAAATTCATACAAGAGGTCCAATCTCTTGAAGGTGCAGGTCAAGTTCGGAATGTGAGTTAATTTGCATTAAAGGTCAAAGTCAATGAACTTTCGATGCCTGGGCCCCAACTGTTTTTTTTGCTTTTTTATGTTCTGTACACTAATAATTTCTATAGCTTTCGTGGATCACCAAATTCAGTTTAGCATCAGTTCTCTTCATGACTGCGATATGCGGCGAGACAACGCTTGGCGTTTTGCTTGTTTATGTGTAGCACTGCATTGAAATGGTACTTTTTATGGTGTGAAATTGCATCGTCGATAATTTAAGAGTTACCAGTTACATGGAAGTAGTTAAAATAAGTACTTACATTGTACAGTGTATCAAATAATGCTATTTCCAAGTAACAACGTGTGTGTTCACAGGGCCAGAAGTCATGTAAACTCTTATTTCAGTCAAGAATGAAATATAACTTTGAACAGATTCATATCTTTCATTGAGCATGTTTAAAATTTTTCTTTTCTGTAGTTTATATTTCAGAAAACATAATCATCAGTGATCAAGTCTGGAAGCATTTACAATTTGGAGTGGCCAGACACCTGTTTGAGCACAAGTAGAGAAAAAAAATTGTGTGCCAAATTTGCCTCCTTTAAGGTTGTTATTACAATTAGTTCCAAATTGTCAATGAAGAAATAGGTGTACTAATGTTTTTTTCGAATTTATGGATTTTTCCTCCTTGGGGGGCCTGGTAATGAGCTATTCCATTACCTTTTTTAATCAGAAAATACGTTCATTACTTGGAATCCAGCTTGCAATAACATTAATCAGGGCTCCACACTAACTTTTAAATGTACTTGCCCCTTTGGGCAAGTAAAATTATCATGTATTTGTTCATATTTGGTATCATTTTTTGATATATTTTCCTCATTTAACATCAAATTTTACTTGCCCCGGGCAAGCGGGCAAGTGGTAGTGTCAAGCCCTGCATTAATTATGGCCTCATGCAAAATCTCAGGTTCTTGGGGACAACCTTTAATAGGTATAAATTATCATGCCGAAGTCATAAAGACAGTCAATAACACATGTTTAACTTCTTTTTATACTGATATTTTTTTTTCTATTTCAGAGAGTTGTAACACTTGAGAAAACAGAGAAGAACCTTCAGCATCGAAATAAGGAGCTAGAATTCAGAGTTACCACATTGCTCCAGGATGGATTCCACTCCAGCTACATGGAAACCTCAACAGAAAGAAGTGATTCCGAAGTCCAGGTAGAGTCACTGTGGGAGGAGATCGAAGGAGCCAAGAGCTCGAGGGATTCCCAATCAAGCCAGTTGAAGGATCACTCACAAAACGATGAAGACACGTCGGTTGTGGAGGAGCTCTTTCAGGTTTTGGAGAAAGGAGTAAAGAAGCCATTGCATGTCAAAGGCAAAATGGATGTGCTACTTAAGAAAGAGGAAAGGGAAGCAGATGAGGAGGATTTGGACACTGGTGAGATCTCTGATGAAGATACCGATAATTCATCCTTCAGTCTTCCACTTCCTGATGATGAAGTTGAAGAAGACACACCCAGGAAGTTATCTCTCAGACAAAAGATGTCTGAGGAGTTGTTCGGAGATAGAAGTGATGATGGATCCAAGCGGGATGAAGATTCAGGGTCAGAGGTTGATGGCATTGAGGACTTGACGGAGGCAGATGCAGCTGCTAGAGTCGATGGGGAGAAACAGGATGCTAAAACAGATCTTGAGGAAGGTGAAGGGAAGGGTAAAGGTGGAGCAGTGACGAGTCAAAATGTGGAAGGTCATGAGGGTGTCAGTTATGATGAAGATGATAGTGAGGAAGTGGAGGAAGTGGAGGAAGAGCCGGAACTAGACTTGAATGAAGATGAAATCCTAGCAAGATTGAGTGGTACACTTGAACAAAGTCATTTGGTGAAAGAAAGAGAACACAAGCCTCAGAATGATATCTGTGATGATAACAGTATTGGAAGCGATAACAACGATGGTCTCGGTGATTTCGATGATGATGATACTCAGACGGAAATCTCGGAGCTGATATCACAAAACGATCAGTTGAAGACCCAGTGTAAAGAGAAGGATGTCCGCATTTCAGAAATGGAAGAAACTTCCCGTACTCTCAAGCAAGTGATTCGTGATCAGATGGCAGAGGTCGGCAAACTGAGGGGAAATAGTGCAGATGAGAATTCAGAAGAAAAACTTGCTGAATTCAAAATGAAAGAAGATACTTTGAAGAGGGTTGTTAAAGACTTGCAGACATCTGAACAACAGTACAAGAACCAAGTGAACAAATTGATAGAAGAAAACGAAGAAAAGACCTCCAAAATTGTAGAGCTGGAAGATAAATTAAGTCAGTTACATCCTAAGGAAACTGAAGAGAAATATTCCAATAGCAGACAGGCAATGGCAGATGAAAGGCTTAAAGAATTGGAACAGTTAAATGTTCAAATTGTTGAAAAGTATGAGATGGAGCTTGCAGAAAAGGATGAGAAGATTCAGAAGATGGAACAAGAGTGTATGAAAGTGAAGGAGTTGAATGCAGTGAATGAAAAATTAGCACATGATCTATCCACTGCTGAGGAAGACAGAAGTAGCTTGCAGATACTTCAAGAAGAAAAGATGACCTTACTTGAGAATCTGGCTAGCAAAGAAACAGATATTACTGATCTGAAGGATAGACTTGCAAGTGTGGAGATGTCATTGAAAGATAATGATGAAAGAGGGAATGAGTCTGAAATTTTGAAGGCAAAGGTAGCAGAGCTTCAAGATGGATTGGAAAAAGCACAGGCCACATTCGCCAGAAAGTGTTCTGAAATTGCTCAACTTCATGCTCAACTTACCATGGTTGAAGAAGAATGTGAGCATAAAGTGAAGCAAAAGTCTACTGTCATTGAAGAGTTACAGGGCCAACTGTCAGAGACTAGACTTTCTGTGTTTGATAAGGATTATGTCCAAGGACTTGAAAAGCATCAAGAAGAACTCAATGAAAAATTATCAAGTGCAGAAAAGAGAATTCAAGAATATGATGATAAAGCAAGACAATGTGAAGATGAGTTTGCACAAAAAGTTGCCGAAGTTGTGAAACTTCAAGCTCAAATCGTCCTTTACAAGGAACAGGTGGAATTTGAGGTCGCTGAGAAAAATATGAGAAATGATGAGATGAAGGAAGTGAAATGTCAGATGGAGGAATTGATGAGAGAGCAGAATGACAATAGAGATGCTGCTGAGAAGCTGTTGAAAGCTGAGGTGAAGATTGAAAAAATTGGAAAGGAAATGGAAGAAGAAAGACAGCAATTCTTAAAAGAAATTGCATGTAGTGTAGCTGACAATACTCAGCTTCATGCAAAATTCGTGATTTTGGAAGAAAACTTCAACAGAAAAATGTCTGACAAAGACATACATATCAGAGAACTGGAAGAAAAACTGTCAGATTTGCAAAATAGAGACGTGGATCGCACAGCAGATGAGGAAACGAATATTAAACTGGCAGATGCTGAGGCTCAGGTTGCAGGACTTCAGAGATTACAGGAAGATATCAAAAACTCATCTGAAAGGGCAATTGCATCGAATGTTGCTCAACTGGCAGAAGCTAAAGCTAATCTTTGCATGGTAGAGGAGAAGTATCAAACGGAACTTAATGAAAAGGATGCAATTAATGAAGCATTATCTGATGACAACTGTCAGTTAAGGCATGAGCTTGAGATCGTAACAGCAACCCTGAAACAGAATGAAGAGACTAAAAGTGAAGTTGAGGAGAAACTCAAGGAAGCAAGAAACAAATTAGAACAGTTGCAACATGAATTTGACACCACTAGGGGCCAAGTAAAAGACTGTTCAAATCTACAGGCATCTTTGACACAAACTCAAATGGAACTGGAAAAGGTAAAAGCTGAGAAAGCTACATTGCAAGCAAAGTTTACGAGGGAATCAAAGATTTCTCCTAATCAAAAAGACATTGTCTCAGAAGGTCTTCAAGTAGCGGAAGATTTCATTGTGCCTTCTGTGGCTGGTGCACTTGAAGCTACACCAAAAGAAAACAACCTAACCTGTTTGAGTGATCCTGGGTCTGTGGACGTGCTACAAGAGATGCTACAATCAGCAGCAGAAGAGCTTGCTTCTAGTCAAGATGTTGTAGTGTCCTCATATGCTCAAATTGAGGAGGAATTAATCAAACCCTTAGTGCAAAGTTCAGTGGAATTTGCACCCGACTTGAACAAGTTGAGTACTGTAATTGATGGGCCTGTAGAGGAACTAAAAGAGTTAAATGAGAAGGTTGCAATGGTAGAAGATTTGCAGGGCCAAGTACAGATCCTGAAAACAGAGAAAGGTGTACTGGAGGAGAGGCTTAAAGGTATTGAAGATCTTCTCCAAAACAGTGTGATTGACAATGAGGATATGCTTAGAGAGAGAATCGTTGAGCTTGAAATGGTTGAAAAGACACTCAAGCGACGAGTTCAGGAACTAGAAATGAGCCTAAGAGATGCAGAGGAGAAAGGTGAAATTACACAAGCAGAGATGAAAGATTTGGAAGACAGCTATGAAGAGAAATTCAAAGAGATCAGAACATCTGAGCAGAGATTAATGGAGGAAGCCGCTGAGCTAGAAGAAGACCGGACACGTTGGAGAAGCGAGGCAGAGTCTCACAAGGAGCGTGTGGAAGACTTGGAGGCATTGAATCAGGACTTGAAACAACAACTACAGGAGACGAAAGATGAGCTTGAAGAATTACAAGTTGTTACCAAATTTACTGGAGATGAGTTGGGAAGTACACAACATAGTTTACCATCACTTATGGATGAAGGTTTAGGTGCACTTGATACTGGTAAAAGCCATGTTTCTCACTTCGATGACAGTGATGAGGAAATCTATGCCTCAGATGAAGATGAGCACAGTTTGGTTTCTGAAACTGTCATGGATGAAAACTTGCAAAACAGTGCATTTGATGGTGGTGACAAGCATGAGGTCGATCAATTGACTGAGAGAGTCAAGGAGTTGGAGAAATCAGAGGCAGAATTAATGGAGAAGGTTGAAATCCTCCAACAATCAGAGTTTGAACTGTCTGAACTCATACAATCCCAGCAGCAAGGAGATGGAGTTAGTCATGACTCTGACAACAGAGATCAAGAAGAGTTGCAGGATGTGAAGAGACAAATGTTGGAGAAAGAGCAAGAACTTGATGCCAAAGAAAGAAACCAGGAATTGCAAGAACAAATTGCAGTACTTGAAGTTGAAAAGGAAGAATTGTTGTTAAAGTTAGAAGAGTTTGAGGAGTCAAATCAAATTACCAATAAGGAGATAGACCTGGAAGTGACAGTGAAAGAACTTTTTGCAACTAATCAATCCCAAAGTGAAGATCTAGAGAAAATGGCTGAGAGGAATTCTTTGCTTGAATTGACGGTAAATGAACTTGAAGAACAAGTAGAGAAAATGAAGTCCGTCCTAACTCAGAGTGAAAAGTTTGAACATGAACTTGCACTAGCAAATACAGCTTGTGAGACTTTCCAGGAGAAAATTTCACAGTTGGAACGGGAAAACATTGATTTGAATGGTAAATGGGCTGAATATGACAAAGTAAAGAAGGAACTCATGGAAGCCACAGGGAAGCTTGAAGAACTATACACAAATCAACAAAGACTTAGAGAACCAAGTGAATGACCTTGAGGCAGTTAATGAAGAACTACTGAACAGCCTTGCTGAAATGGAAGCAGCCAAAACAGAGAGTGAATCTACTCTATTGCATGATGATAGTATAGCAAAAATGGAAGAGGAAAATGTACATATTGCTGAAAAGCTTCGACAAGCAGAGGAGGAAAGAGAAGCATTTCAGGAGAGGATGAAGAAAATGGCAGCAGAGATTGAGTTCTTGGAACAACAGAAGATGGGTGATGAGCAGTCTGTAGTGGAGCTGAGTTTCCAAGTAGAAACTTTGCAAGATGAGTGTGCTTCCAAATCCAAGATGCTCGACCAAAATGCCAGCATCTTGGAAGAGCGCATCTCAGAGCTGAACAAAACACAGAAGAAACTTGACGATACGATGGACGTGTGCAAAGAACTGGAAAGAATGAAACAGCACCTTGAAGATGACTGTGTAGCCAAAACTGAAGTAATAGATCAAACCAATACCATTCTTGAAAGTAAGGTGATAGAATTACAAGCTGCATCAAAACAACTTCAGGCTGCCCAGGAAACATGTGAAAAACTTAAGGAAAGGGTTCTTGAAATGGAGGAAGAGAATGAGGAACTGAAGACGAGAATATCTGAGCTTGAAAACAAAACAGATGTTATTACAGATATGGCTGAAACGGTTGATGCAAAGAATGCAGCTGGAGAGTTCTTGTCACCCTCTCATCCATCCAACTACGTGGATGAGGAGGATGACGAGGAAGATGATGGTGTTGACAGAGTTGAAACAGCCCCAACTATTGAAGCTTTACAACTTCGCATTCAACATTTAATGGATAATGAAGAGAGGTTGATGGAAAAGATCTATGAATTAGAGCAACGTCAGATGGCTTTTAACGAGACCTTGCAGCAGGCTGATAGTATTATGATGGAACGGGAATCCAGCTTTACTGAGAAAATTGATGAATTGCAAAATTCTCAAAGTGACCTGAAACACATGCTTGAAGAATCGAGGAGAGAAGAAGAGAGGCTCAAGAGAAGGTTGAGCGAATTTAGTCGTGAGGAAGATGCCAGTATCTTTGACTGTATGGATGATGATGAGTATGATATTCAGGATGATATCATTGAAGAGGAGGATGAAGAAGTACGATCCCATCATTCTGGCAGAGAAAGTGCACATAGTGATGAAACACAATTGAAAGAGTTGGAGAAATCAAAGAAAGACTTGACCAATATGTTGGCACAGAGTCAAGAAAATGAAGCAGATCTGATGATGAAAGTGGGCAATCTCGAGAAAGAAATAGAAGAACTGAAGCATGCTTTGGTACAGGAACAGGACAAAAATGGAAAGGCGATCATGAGCACAGACATCGACATGGATCCCAATGTGCAGCAGGCTTTGCAAGAAAAACTAGCAGCAATGGAAGCTGAGAAAGAGAAACTTGAAACAAATTTGTCTGAGGCTCAACAGAAAAACAAGGACAAGGAGAGTGAGGTCATCACTTTGAAAGCTAGACTCAGTGAGTTGGAAGTGTTGGAGGATCAGTTTCAGCAGTTTCTAAAGGAGAAAGATTTAAGTGAAGCAGATAGAGATATCTTGGGATCTCTGGCGGGAGCTTCGGGAAGTGAAGTTCATGAGTTGAGGGCAAAGGTTTCTGAACTGGAGAAGCAGCACAAGTCATTGAAAGAGGAATTGAAAGAGACACAGATGAGTGAGCAGACAATGACAGAAATTAGTGAGGAACAAGCGAAAGAAATTCAAAAATTAAAGGAAGACTTAGGTACAAGACAAGTCGCGAACAATGATCTTTCCTCTGATAAAGGTAATGTGACCCATTTGCAAGAAACACTTGCTAAAACTTACGAAGAAAACAATCGCCTGTCTTCCCAAGTGAAACAACAACTTGAAGAAATCAAAGAATTAAAACAAGGTCAAGAAAGGCCAGGGAATGAGTTTGCTATCTTAAATGCCCATGTAGATGAACTTAAACAATCTGAGAACAAATTAACTGAAGAACTACATAAGAATGAGGAAAAACGGTCACAGTTGAAAAGGACTGTTAAAGCCCTGGAAGAGAGTATCGAAATGCTGACATCAAGGTTACAAGAAAGTGAAATGGGGCAAGATGGCGTGAAGGCCTCCAATAAGATCCTTGAAAACAAATTCAAAGATATGCTCGTATCGGAAGGGGTTTTGAAGCAGAAGTTGAAACGACTGGAAGATGCAGATGCCGCTTTAAAAGAGAGGGTCGCTTTGCTCCAGGATGCAGAGCAAAATTGGAGGAAACAGGCGCAGGACTTGGAGGAGACAATTCATGATTCCAAGAAACAGAACAGGGGCATGGAAGAGCAGATCAAGCTCCTGAAGCACGACAATAACCAGTTGAGGCATGAACATGAGATGATGAGTGAAAAGGTGGATTTAAAGAAATCACTGGAGGAAGCTGCTCAGACCCGCTTGTCGGAGATGGAGATTGGAGAGAGTACCTTGAGATTGCGTCTCAAGAATGCTGAGATGAAGGAAGAGAAGATGAAACAGGAGATCAAGGAATTGATGGACACTGTATCAACTCTCAAACAAAAGGTAAGGGTCTGGTTGTAGTCATAATGCAATCTTGTTAAGGTGACCTTTGAAATGTTTCATGAATGTATTCTAACTGAATAGACTGAAGGATGATAAGGATAATAAAGAATGGTAATGACAATGATAATAATGAGATGATAATGGTAATGATAATATTAACAATAATAATAATGATTGATATATTTTTTTTTGCTAGGGGGGGGTATTGCGTATGATGATATTTCGTACGCAATATCATCATACACAAACACAACGTGGAACAGAATGACAGCAAATAGAAGCGAATGGAAATTGATTGAGGAGGGCTTCATCCAACAATGGTTGAACAATGCCTGATGATGATGATGATGGGGGGTATTGCGGTCATTTGAAATTAAAATGAATGTATTGACTTGGAAGAAATGTACATTGAATTGCTTCCTTTTATAAAATAGTATTGTTTACATCATATTTCATTACAGTATTCAAACAAACATAATATACATAACAATTCTGCCACAGTAATGAAATTTTGAAATCTACTACCAGAAAATTGCAATAAGATTTGACATTTCTTTTGAAAATGAGCAGAAAAAAAATAACATGATTAATTACAAAACTCAGAAATCAGTTTTTCATAATGCTCAGTCTCCATTTACCCTTCTTTGTGAAAGTATGTTAAATTAGATTACTATCATATTAAGCACTTACAATAAGGATACTATTTGTGATGCACAATAGCGATACGTTTAAGAGTAAAACTTAAACTTGAAACTTTGTTATCAGGCGTCCGGCATCAGTCAGTTGGAGAGCGAGGTTGACTCGTTGCAGGAGGAATTACAAGCAGCCAATAGGAAGACAGATGAGTGGATGAGGTCAAAGGTCATGTTGGAGGATCAACTCAAGCAGCTACAGGATAGTCTACATAGTAATAACATGGTAAGTAACCAAGTATGGTTATTATAGAGAGCAGAAGTAATGATGCCAAACTGGTTCAAAAATATGATGACATAAATGGTACCCTGGGGTACCAAATAGAAATCTGCCATTTTGTAGAATTATTTATTTATTTTTCAGCATTGTGCCGTGGGTTACAAAACTGTGTAAAAGTTATGTTTGCAGTGTGCTTTTCAATGTTCAAAAACTCTTTATGTGCAAGATGTATTTTTAAATGTTGTTGTACAATACTAAAGTGTGTAAAAATAACTTCAGCCTCGTTTTCACCACTCATTTTGTTAGTTTATGTCATTTTATTGTGAGCCTTAGCATCATAACTGAAGAAAATACTTTTATGGACACAAGAGGGCGCTACACAACGCAGTACCCCGGGGTAGCGCATGGTGCATCATATGTGGGAACAACAGCCAAACCATAATTCAGTACTTTACTCATTCGTTTGAAATGCTATTATCTGCTGAGTTGATAAAGTTTTCAGAGTGCTGCTGTTTCTGTGCCACTTGCATACAACAAAATTCATTGGATGTTTAGTCCATCTCACTGTCTAAGAGAAAGTGTGTGTACTGACCTGTTTTCATTCATCTCTTTTGTTGATTCACTTGTTCAGATGCTTTTGTCCATACTCACTGGTTTCAAATCCGTCAAACAAGTAAAATTACAATTCCCCATGAATGATAAAGGAAATAAAATCTCTGTTTTGAACAGAACCTCTTTTGTTATTTTGACGTATCTTAAAGCAGTGTGAAGGTGTAGTAAATGGTAAAAAATGACCCTTTTCTCATATCTTGTGTTTTAAATAGACCATTATCATCTATTATTGCCCTAAAAATTGCACACGCTGAAACGTTTTTAGATTTATACACCTATCAATTGTAAGACGCACCCCTCGACCACCGGGAATGGTGCGTCACTTGTCAAACGTGAGTCGGATTTTCATATACATTGACGCACCTTTTGTGTCTCGACTATGACAGACCATTTTCTTACCAATTGACTTGTGCTTTAGGCCTATTTTAAACGTTATACAAACTGACGCACCCATTTTACCTGCTGTGACGGACCAAATGCTTCCATGATGGTACCCTGCGTTCATTATTTGCTGTTAAATGGCCCACCATGACGACCATTCCCCGGGGATCGAGGGGTGCGTCTTACAATTGATAGGTGTATTACGACTATGATAAAATGTAAAACTGTTGGTGACTTTTTGTCATAGGTAATGCACAGAGCAATATGGGCTCACTGATCTTTTCAGAATCAAGATAATTATGTCATTTTAACCCACTAGCTACATGAACCGGATGTACAATGTGCTAAATCAGTGGGAATTACAGAATCTCGGAAGCAATGGGTAAACATTTTTTCAATAGGTTTAATATTGCTTTCTTATGTCTGGCATGACGATACCATGCTCAATGAAATATTAATGAAATGTTGTCAGATTGACCAAAACTACAGATTCACTTTATTAAAACATCCTTCGTGAGTATGGTCCATTACTTCCATGAAAACATTCTTCTACCATGGTTTCATGTTGCCGTCATGCTAGCCACACACTGCTCCCTTGTTCTCCCCAAAATCAGGTCACCCTGACCGTTGCCAACTATCAAGAGCTGAAGGCTCAGGCCAGACTAGCCTCACTGACCGATGCTGACCAGCCTGAAGGAGGAGGAGGAGGAGGGGCTGGAGAAGTCTGGATGAGGCTTGACCAAAAGAACAAGGTTGGACCCATAATTGCTCATGTTTTTTTGTCTCCACGTTTCTGAATATTTCCTTCTGCTAGCTCATGTTCATGCCTCGGTCATCTTTTAGCACAACTACACATGCACTGTAATAATAGCTGGCCTGTTGAATAGTTTAAAGCTATGTCTGTGTGTATGTTATCTTTTTTATTTCTTTTTTTTGGGGGGGGGGGGGCTGTTCCATGCACCAACATCAAATCAAATCTTGATTTGCTGCTATTTTTATCACTTGACCATTTTCTTATACAGTGGGTGATTACAAGTTCGGTGTTGAAATTTGGTGTTGGTGTTGTAAGAACACTAACACCAGCTATAACACCATACTTGAAGTCAGGCCTGGTGTTATGGTTGACCTCGAAAATTATGACGTACTTCCTGTAGTTCGTGTTGATGCTGGTGTTGAATATCGTCTGCTGAACTGAGTATCGTGGTTGGTGTTTGTGATTTACGTGTAATTTTCCCATTCATCAACACTAAACCCTAGGGTTTAGGAAATTTGTGACTTCAAGTTCAGTGTTGGTGTTGGTCTTGTTATCGGCAGAGCTAACATGTGTGTGTGTGTGTTGGCTATGGAGAGCTTCACCGTGCGACGCAAACCACTGAAAGTACCTTTTCCCCTTAAAAATTTACATAATTCACCAAATTGATATTAAACCTCCATATACATGTAGGAATAGAGAAAAGTAACTTGCCTTTCAGATTCATTCAAGTTTTGTGGCAGGTAGTAATAATTTGGTGTCATTTTTGTAACCTTTATCCAAAAATTTTGGCCATCAGCGTAACATTCAGCCAACACCATGAATTGCGCGTGACGTCACTCGGTGTTGTGCAATTGGTATCGTCTGCTTAAACCGAGCTCGGTGATGGAGCTCAGTTTAGCAGACGATTTTGTTGCCTCAACACCAACAAAGACACCGAACTTCAAATCACCCAGTGTGTCCCAGAAAAAAAGAAGCCAAATTTCATGGCAAAAATATTCTATCATAATGAACTATTTCTTCAATGAATTAGGTATGTTTGTAAAGCTCTGTTTCTCCTGTTTCATTTGATACCCAACTTATTATTCATCATTTATACATGATTGAATTAAAACAATAGATATTAATGCTACCAAAATTTCAATTGCACTCACATATTCCATCTTTGAGTGGATTTTCAGGGTATAAAATGTAATTATTTTTAAGAAACAAACGCATGACATAAACAGTCATAATTTCATTTGGTCTGACATCTCATGTGTGAAAAATGAATAACGTATGCCGGAGAACAAGTAAAATGAAAACATGCCTGTTTAAGCATGATTTTTAGAATGAATACATTTTGAGCAATTAGAAGAGAGCTGAACAAAAGGTTCATGCACGGCTGACTTCACACAATATCTTGCTCGGGCACAACAATAGGGTCCGAATCTTGTTCACAAGGTAATTTAGTGGTTGCTGGCTGCCACATTTGGAAAGCTGGGTCAAAATATACATTTTCGAACATTTCTGAAAACAAACATCTTTTCAAATTGTCTTTTCTCATTGATGCATTGCTTATTTTTCAGAAATGTGGTATCATATGAAAGAAGATAGAATAGGGTTTTTAATGAAGTCCTTCAATATCAAAGATATTCTGAATACATTCAATCATGACAGTGTGAATTTCAAATTTGCTTGTGCAAAAGATTTTATGACTGTGTCCCTTCTGATTGTCTTTGGTCAGCCATGTTTTAATGGAAATTTTTGTGATTGGTATCAATTAAAGAAGAGAAAATAAGCTTTCCAACTATGTGCAATATATTTTTCATATTTGTTATCGAGATGTAAGAATATCTTAGCAGTCTCGGTGTCGTTTTTTCTGGGACACACTGTATATGTATACATATCTTTTATTTAGATAAACATTTAAAATTGCCTGATTAAAATCAACCAACCCTTTACACACCATCAGACCTATCAATCAATCAATCAATCTAATCAATCTAATCAATCCAAACAACCAATAAACTCAGTCAATCAATCAGTCAAGCAAGCAATAACAAATGCAATGTTTAATCCCTACATCACCACTTTCATCACATCTCCATATAAACCATTGCCATTGTTACCGTGCTTTCCATGCATCCCCAGGAGCTGAGAGAGGTTCAGGAGTTGTACAACCAGTCTGTCAGGGAGTGCATGACAGTGAAGCAGTCCCTCAGGGATCTTCAAATTACCCATGATGCATTGCAGAGTGGGAGAGGAAGACTTGGCCCGTTCAAGGTAATTTGCAAAATGCATGTCCTTCCTTTCCTTATCATTGTTACAGGCAGATTTTATTGTTCATAAAAGAATTCTACAGGCACAACGTTGCTTTAAACACCACACCATCACTTTGCTGTCACCGCGTGTTGCTTCTTAGTTTATCTTGTGGAAGAAGCTGCTATTAGGATTATTCCTTCATGTATATGTGACCCGTCACCACAATACCGTGATAAAGTCGCACATGTTAGGAAACATAAACATAGAAAGAAAAATACTTTGGGTGAAAATATAAACATTCAAACTTTTGCAACATGTGAAGGTTATAAACCGTCTGATTTTGGGGACACTTCACTCTTATATACCTTATATCATAATTACGATATTGGCACTTTCCTTACTTCTGGGTCATGCGACTTTATCAGGGTATCAAAGTGACAGGTCACATATCATGTATTACGTGTGAATTGAAGGATGAATACCAGAAGTCATTCATTGATTCATTTCATTTTGGTGCAAACTACCAAGGAAAGCCCATAAAACCTTTAAAGTTGTCATTCAACAATCTTTCCATTTTATCCCACCAAAAAAAATGTCATACAAAAAAAATCATGCAATAATCATACAAGTAGCATGATTGTTTTGGGTTGTTGTTGTTGTTGTTGTTGTTGTTGTTGTTGTTGTTTTTTTGGGGGGGGGCCCCTTTGGCCAGAGAAATGTCATGTGACTTGCAATGCTACAAACTACTGTGGTCAGTTCCTTGTTGTGTGTAAATACTATTGAATGGATGTTAGTGCTATATTCAGTCAAGATGATAGCAGTTTGGCATTCAAGACTAGTCAGGAGATATCCCGGGCTGGGTTCATTAAAAATGTGTGTTGTACCATAATCAAAGTGTTTTGAATGGGTTAACAAGAATGTGTCATTAAAATATTTGTGCTGTTTACTGCTTGTGTTAGTTTAGTTTTGTTTTTTAACAGAAATGCCTTTGATGCAAATATTTTATTGCTGATGTACGTGTAGATGTTCTATTAATCTTTTTAATTAAGATGTTAATGTGCTAATTAAAATGTTTGATTCATTGACATTGATAAATTGATTAATTAGTAGTTGATCACTGAATGTATTGAGTGGGATACGGAAACCTAAAAAAGTATATATATTTCATATGTGTGCTATTAACTGCACTTATGGGCTGAGGTGGCATGTACAAGAAGTGTTTGTGGAAGTGCGTAGCACCACTATTACAGTTGAGACTATATTGCCGTAGATTCGGCAGGCTCACTAATATTCATGAGCTTGGAAATCTCGCCAGCTGACTTTATTTTCTCAGTTTCGTTTGATGGAATAAACCTCATCTCTAATCTAATTTTTAAAACAGATGATAAAAATAGCTTTGAAAATATTGCCTCCAACAAGGTTTCGAACCAAGGATCTTCAGATATGAAGACTGCCTCTCTAACTACAGAGCCAGATGCGATTCGGTGACGAGCATTGGTAATTTTGTGATCTTATTGTATGTTCCAAGGTGTTAATATTAATGAGCCATACGTCATCGGCTGAACGAGATTTCCAAGCTCATGAATATTAATGAGCCTGCCGAATCTATGCCAATATAGTCTCAACCCACTATAACTGCTGCCCTATATGGCCTAGTCTGGCTTCCAGACATTTAGATCAACCCAAGTTGTATTGGTAAAGGAAACTACTATCTTTAGTCAGTTGCTTTGACTAAAACTAGTGTCTTGATGTATTTTCTCTCATCGACTAAAGCAGAGTGAGTGTAGTTTGGAGGTAGAAAAAGTCGGAGAGTGAATGCACTCTGGATGTCGAAAGCGTTGCAGGGTCTGGAACCGAGACTATATATGGCCCTGACTAGGGTACATGCATTGAATCTAATCATTTCTGCATCTTTGCTGATGGTTTGCTCAGCCTAAATTATTGTTGACAATTATTCATATTACCAAGATTTTTGTAACAATATGCCAATAAAGAATCTTTTTAACAATAACAGCCGTAGGGTATTGATGTCATTGATCAGAAGTTAATGTTTTGGGTGCAGAGATCAGAATCCATACAAGTGCTACATGAGGAATTTATACACAAGAAGGGCCATATTGTTCACTAACTATAGCAATGATGTATCAGTTTCACACAGCAGTAGGTGCAGCTCAGTCCTTTCAAACAACAGGTACTCTGCTGATTTGGTGGAGGGGGTGGAGTGGTTTGCTCCCCCCATCCTCCCTAATATTTGTACACAAATTTATAGATTGGCAGCAGATCTTTGCATCTAGTGGATTTTATGTGTCATTGATATAAACTATTTTTATGGGGTGGGGAGTACCTAGGGGGCAAAACCTCATTTTGAGGGTTTTTGAGACACGGGCTGTTGTAAAAGGTTGTTGGGTGTCATTGTATTCAGAAAATCATTCTCTACAACTTCTAGGTGGACTACCTCAGAAATATGCTGCTGAAAAAAAATGGCGGCTATTTTTTCAAAATGGCCACCATGAAAAAGTGTTTTCCACAGTTTTAAAGATAACTTTGTAACGGAACCTTAGTTTACCATGTGTGTGACATCATATTAAAGCAAACTAAATATTCTACGAGATGATACCATATTTAAGAAGATTAAAGTGTATTTTGATTGAAATTTATGGGCGGAAACATGAGTTTTTATAATTTTTTCCAAAATTATAAATAAAGTTCCAAAATGTATTTCCCTATAATACAAAAATCTTTTCTACTTATGAATTGTCTTTTTACTCAAAAACTGTCCAACTATATGGTCAATTATCTCTAAAAATTCCAGATTCATTGCTTAACAAGTAAAGAAGTTATAGCCATCCAAAGCTGATACTTGGATGGTATTTAGCTAAAACCGTACAAT
>JZLH01S0385206.1:15594-33931 GCA_001188425.1 Eucidaris tribuloides | reverse complement strand
CATGCTACAATAGATTCACGGATGGTCGATTTCATTTTGGTCGAATCTCTAATATTTATGGCAAATGATCGAGATTGAAAAGCGTAGACGTAAATGGGGCGAACATGACACAGCAAGAATGAGGAGAATTCTTTTTCGTTAGCACTGTGTATTTTGGAATTTCTACTAATTGTTTTGACGACATCCCCTTATAGTTTCGAGCATAATTTTCACATGCGAAATACGCCGGGGCGGCCGGAACGTATTTTCGTTTGGGGGGCAAAGCAAAAAGGGCACTGTGTGTCAAAAAGGGGGGGCATTGGGAGCACGCAATATTTTCCCATAAAGATTACTTTTTGATTGAAGTAGCTATGTTTCCGGGTAATCATGTAACTTCAGCATCTTCTTGAAGGGCATTGCGATTATGAAAAACATCAAAATATAACGTACTTTCTCCGCGAGGGAGCGTACGAGCGACGTTGGGAAAATTGGAATTTTAAGTTGTAAAATTCGTTTTGTGGTCTATTCTGGCGCTAATACAACTCAGATTTTTTTTTTGGAGCTGAGGCAAAATCTTTTTTGAAGGGATTCTATTATTAAAGATGAAATAAATTATATCACTCCGCGAGCGAGCGTAACGAGCGGAGCGGTTTGGGAAATTGGAAATTTCAGGTTGTGAAAGTTCGCTTTGTGGTCTATTTTGGGGGCTAATACAACGGCTAAGTACCGCTAATCACCGAATATAAGCGCACTGAATATACCTTAATGATTATGCAGTCATGCTGTATATTGTGAAACAGGGGCGTCGATCCATTTTTTGGATTGGAATGGAAAAAGTAAGAAAAATTTCAAAATGTTCGACGCACGTCCGCGCGCGCCAAAAGTGTAGTATAGATTTGCCGCGAAGCGCGCGAAAAAATGAAATTGAATATAGTATTTTCTATATACAATTTAATGGTTTTTTTTTGTTGTGTATACACTATTTCAAGACTTCCTTGCTTAAGTTTCACTTAATTTCAAGTTGTCAAAATTATTGGGGGGGGGGGCAATCGATGTCCCCCCCAATATTTTTCATTGGGTGGCCGATCGCCCGCCTTGCACCAGGAATCGACGCCCTGTTTGCTAGAATACGCAAAGTTCTGTTACAGAACAAGGGGCATTCTCCCAATAAAGTGAATTTCTTTGTTGAAGAGAAATAAAAGGCAACCGGGGATAGTTCTCCTCACGAAGGACACGTTTACAATCGCTTGAAACGCACATAAAAGTTACAAAGATAAAAGATGGAGAGGCAAGTTTGCCACCCTCCGAGGGTACTAAAGTTAGAGGCCATGCCCTTATAGGTTCATAATTTGCCTCTTCGTTGAACAAAAGTTTCTTTTTAGACGTACCCCGGCAGGGCAAAAATACATAGACTATAAACAATAAAAAAAGAAAAAAATACACTTCAGTAACGGAAAGTGCGTTTATTTAAAAAAAAAATCACTTAACTTAGTATGAGTAGGGGCTACAAACCAAAAGAAGGCGCATTACACTTAGAAAAAAGTCACTATTTTTGTCTTACGTGAAATGGGGGGATGGGCCAAACAGTAGGGCCTGAAGAATTTTGCTCCCTGAGAGACATTAAGATGAGATCCAAAGCCCTTTTTACGGCATAAAATGTCCGTTGAACATCATTTACCCAATTTGTCTCATTTGTACTGTAAACAGCCCCGTCAGGGCAAAAAAAAAAGAAAATGAATGGAAAAAGAAAAAAATATTACATAAATAAATGAATAACAAAAGAGAATCAACTTCAGGAACGACCAAGGGCGTAGATTTAAAAAGTGTGAATTTTTTTCAAAAAGGGCACATTTCAATTTTGAAAAGGGGCATTTTTTTCCTATAGGAAATTTTTTTTGGGGGGGGGCAACGTGCCCCCCTGACCCCCCCCCCGGTTCCGCCGCCCGTGAAATACGGTGAACCGGGCCGGCCTTGCTGTATTGTATCTACATCCAGCATATCATCCTGCATGGAGCTGTTTTTCTTTTTGTACATTGGTAACTTAAAGGCAGGGCATCTCTTTTGCAGCACTCCAGAAGCACAAAAAATCACTCGTGCACTTGTCTGTGAAATGTAAAGATCAGTAATAGAATTTGACAACTGCACAAGAAAAATAAATGCCGTTTAGTGTGCGTTCCAGGCTTACTGAACTTTAAGAGTCTCTTATTAGTAGCAGTGTTTCAGCTCGTAATGCCTACAAACTGGGTTTCCAGCTCCTATACTTCGCTGAATGTTTTCAAATTGTATTTTCCAATTGATGTACCTTAAAAACATTGTTACTATATCGTAGTATATAATTATGGTTATGATAAGTGACCGCTAGCAGTTCACGAGTTAATGGATGCGACTGTTGTGTTTTTATGGACATTTGCATGAACAACGAATGGCGTTTCTTGTATCAATCAATGATACGTATATGTACAATGTAACTTAGCGTGGATAAAAAGGGTGTAAAATGCAACATTTTCTGCACATTAGACTCTCAATACAATCCCGACATGATATCAATATTTACTCATTGTGTGTGTACAAACTATTAGACAATGTTTTTGCAAGATACTGCATAAAAAAACACAGAAAACTCAATAGAAATTTCGGACACGGAAGGATTCTTTCCCACTTCTAACCTTTGATTTTCCATTTCCATGTTCATTGTGACTCCCACAAGTTGTCTTCGCATGATGTGTGATAGTATATCCGAGCCACCAATGTTTGATTTATATTAGCGGGGAAATGGAATTCGTGTATTTAACGCATTTTCTGATTCTCGCGAGAACTTCTCACTGTTTGAAATGTTTAGAAATAGTATCTTCCGATTTTCAGAAGTCGGTGAGTGGTCGTATTTGAACATTCTAAAGTAGATCTCGTGTCAAATGGCGTGTGAAGTAAAACAAAAATTAACCCGCGCGTTGCCATTTTTATATGTTATCCCCTGAAACCTCGATCTATTTATACGTGTACTTCGGTTCCAGGCTGTATCCATAATAACTTATACAGTGTGGTCCAGAAAAAAGGTACATTAAATTTATGATTTGTTCCCCTTCATTATCCAAAAGAAATAATTATTTTCCCTTCATCTGATAGCCTGTTCTTTCCTGAGCAATACAACACCTAGATCGTCAAGTTTCGGTCGGTAATTTTCATTTTAGAGGTAGTTTTTTTTTATAAAGCAGTGCATTTCAGTATTTCTTGCGGTAAAGCGGTAATGAGGCGTCCTATTGCGTACATGACAAATTACACGTAAACCGGCGCGCGCTATACTCTAAATTACAGGAACTTAAAATAAATCCTGATCGGCTGTGAATAGTGACCAGTCGATTTTTGGATTTAGATTTAAATCTTAAAGATTTAATGTTTAAGCATTTCTGGATTAAATATAAATCGTTAAGATTTAAATCTAAATCCCCAAATCGACTGGTCCCTATTCACAGCCGATCAGGATTTATTTTAAATCCTTAAACTACATTGGGTCACAAAAAAAGGCCCTTAAATGAGAAGTATTCAACCAAAATGGATGATCTTTGTGTCATTTTTTTTTGCAAAAGAATAGTCTATCATATGAATTACATGAATATGACCAAGTATTTCGGAAAATGTACCGTTCTGGTTTTTTTTCTGCATGGGCCTCCCTGTATCTCACTTGTATAGGACAGGCCCAGACAACAACCCATAGGAGCAGTGGTGATGCTGTAAACTAGACTCTATAAGGTGGATATCATGCTCAAGAATAGAATTTGGCCTGTTCCTACAATACCTAATATTTATATAGCGCTTCAGCAAATTACTTGAACTAAGCGCTTTACAATATTTGAAATGTTACATAAGATGACCAAAAAATGCGAATATATTTTACTACTATATTAAAGATACAAAATCAAAACAAGTCAGTTTGGAAAAAGATAAGACTTAAATGAAGATTTAAATGTTTTAGTGTTGTGGGACGAGCGAAGGGTATTTGGCAATTCATTCCATAACATTGGGCCAGAATTTGAGAAAGCTTTGTCACCATGTGAAGTGTGGGTTCTGTTTGGGGTGAGAGTATATTCATTGGCGTGTGAGCGTAAATATCTCGTATTTTCGGTATGGGAATGAGATGTTAAGAGGTCCTGAATGTATACAGGTATACCTGTCCTATACACGCCTTGAAGACAAGAGTAAGTGTTTTGAATTGAATTCGTTCTGAAACCGGTAGCCAATGCAGTTGTTTTAACAAAGGTGATGTGTGTACTCTGCGGCCTTCTTTACAAGAAGAAAATGATTAAGCATTTTGGCCAGCAGCATGTTGTGCTTTTCTGTAAGTCATATATCAATCGCGCGTAATAGTGCTCGTGGAGAAAATAACACAACACTGTTGTTGTCGAGTTGAATTTAGTGGACTCGGGACTCGGACTCAGCTTCGAGTCCCTATATCATATGTAAAATCAATGGCAAGGTTTTATTTATCTGCGGACTAACTCGGTACTGGTGGACTCATACATCACTCTACATTAATTTTTGTCTTGATTTTTTTTTTTTAATTGAAAAAAATCCAAGCATTCCTTGAAGTGATAGGCTAACATTGTGGAGCTTCAATTTAAAAAATTGTCAAATTTTGATATCTGAACTACATAGGCCTAGTAGTGTTCATATGGACAAAATAATAAACACCCTAAAATAAACAAAGTTTGGAAAGTTACACTGCCAATGGTAAGTTATGCATGAATAAACAATTAAACCTCGGGGCGAGTTTAAATAGCCTAGGTGTACACACAGTAAGTCTATGGGAGAAAATGGGCAGGTGAATCCGATCAACTTACGATTTTCACTTTTTTAAAGCACTAAATAATCATTTTGAAATACAAGTTTTTCAGGGCGTCATTTTTAGACCTTATCAAAGTCAATGGTAGCATGGGGGAATCATGTAGCTCAGATTTGTTTAACTGTGGTAAATGTTAGCCAATAGCTTTAACGGATTGAAATAATGTGTGGCCCATAGCAGGAATTGCTCTATAAGAAGCTACAGAATGAATTTCCCTGATATTAATTGCACCACGAAGAAGAATTGTTTGACCGAGAAATTTTCACAGCAGAAACCTTAGAACAGTATCCTTGATTTTGGTATCGTTGTAGGCCTACCCTAAATTAAGGACTTCTTCCAATCATGTTAATTATATTTAACCCTCCCCTTACAATTTGATGGAAAAGGAGGGTAGAGAATTAACTACACTCTTAAAAATTCCGGGTCACTCTGACTCGGAGAAAGGATCCGTTGGGGGCACACCCGTAAAAGGGTCAGGTTTAACCACATTCCGGGTCAAGATTGACCAAAATCCAAGTCAGGTTGACTCATATTTTGGTCAACCTTGACCCGGAATTTGGCTAACATTGACTCTTTTCCGGGTGTGCCCCCAACGGATCCTTTTCCGAGTCAAATGTGTAGAGTCAAATGCTCCAGGACTCAGGGGCGGCATCAGGGTAAAGTCTTAGGAAGGCGAAATCCGTCGGGAAAATTTTTCGCGGCCAAATAAGCAGCCGAAACGTCACTCGGTTGGTGGCGGGGTGTTGGCGGGAATTTGTAAAAAACACTAAAATTAACTGAAATCCAGGTAATTTTTCATTACTTTGAAACCAATAGGGCGGCTGTCCCCTGCCCTCTATCCCCCCCCCCCCTTGGCGCCGCCACTGGTCCATTTCTTCTTTACGTCAATACCTAGTACTGCATTATTTTGAGTGAATATTCACATCTACCGTAGACGTGAACGCTCAGCAAAGGTCGTACATTTCCCAACTAGTCTACACGCATATCAGTGTCTCACCTTGTAAGCTTGATCAAGAGCAATTTAAATTACATATCAATGTCGAATTAAACGGCTGCACAAAATTCACATTCTAAAAGCATCGCATTTTTTTTGTAGTTTTACGAAAATTGACTTTTCAGGCCTGAGGCCTTGTGAGAGTTAAAGAGTTGTGTTCACGAATCTTTATATCACGAATGAGCTTTACCATATTTTCGAGATGATCAAATATGTAGTTCTGTGTAGATCATGAATTGCCACCAGGGAGATGGTGGCAAGGGGAGGGGGATTTCTTAAGACAATTGGCAGTTTAACAGACATATTCAAATGTTATGCAAAGGCCTACATGTTGATGTAGATGGTTCCTAACAAAGCTTACCCGAGGCATGCGCGTTTTAACGAGAAACGTGGATTACAGGTAGGCCTAACCTAGGAAGGGGTTAATGGAATGACTCGTAACTAGATCTTCAGGGAAGAAAGACAATCCATACATCAGAAAGCACTATTTTATTTGATTTTTTTCTATTATATACAGCCTACCACCACAGCTTGCCTGACGTCCGTTTACCACGGGGCTCCCACACATACGGACAACTGTATACTTCTGTGTACAAAGTAATGGGTGGCCTTTTTATGCAGTAGTGGCACACAAAATTGTCATAAATTCAGTCTTTTACAAAATTATACTGAAAATATTGCTTTAATATGGCTAAAGTAAACAAACATCATTTCATCATATGAAATGAAATTACAGACTAACATTTCAAAAGCCTGTTTTCTGATTTGTTTTTCTTGGTCCAGCATTATTACTAACATTTTGCAATGAGCAAAATATGTTTTGCCCATTGCATTCATTTTACATTGTATATACACATCGCTATTTTGTTTTCAGCGTTGGGCGTATGTGGTCTGTACAGGATTACGTAGTAGGTGTGGAGACTCCTGGGTAACTGCAGACTTCACGAACTTGTCCACTGTTCTTACTTCTGATATTACTTTTGCAACTAGGCAACACTTCTGTACGCTGTGGGATTGGACTTAAATGACTGACTGCATCTGTTTTTCCCTGTGTCTGTTCTATTTCTCAAGTCCCTGCATATACACATAATTCAAATACACACCCGGTAACACACACATACAGGTAAAAACACAAACATACAAAGAACAACGCGCCTAAAAGCGCTCACAGACACATCATAATTATATTGGTTTGCTATTTCTAGTAGCCTACCCGATAGCATGGCATTTGGCTTGTTACATACTGTAAAGGTATCCCGTGGCAGATACGGGGGCTAAGGGAAAATGGTCAAACTCCCTCCCCCTTGGCGTTGGAAGAAGAAAATATGTTTTGTGGTTTTGTGACCACCCCCCCCCCGCCACCTGTTTGGATTTGATAAATTTGTTATTATTACCATTACATTTTTCTTTACTCTTCGTATTTTTTGTACCGCGGCATTCAGACAAGTCATGCTCCCGGCGCTCCCCCCCCCCCCTTACACAATATCTGCACCTGCCCTAAGGTTTCGGTTATCGGTCATTGTTCTCTCGCTGTCTACAACATCCTCATCAGGTTAATCATTAACTAATCCACCATCGATCTGTAACGACATTCTTTCCACTTCATCCATTACCCAGCCGTTACCAACCAAGAAGAATCTCACCAAGTTCGCTCAATTGCAATTCAATACAATTTCATGGTGTTCAAAATTTCGGGAAAAATTGGTGTTTCAATGTTGCTCTGAAAAGAACATGCCTAAACATGCCGAACGTACTTACCACAGATGGTAAAAATGATTTCGTAGACTATGTAAATTGTAAAACGATAAATTGTGAGATATGCCACCCCAACTGACTGATACAAAACATGAATTTAAACAAGAAACAGAACGCTTATAATCTATAATTTATTATCTATAGTTTTATCGTTTTTGTAAGTCTGTAAAACGCATCGGCAAAATCAAACTCATTTTCGAACTGATTGACTACAATGTTTCGCATTTACACTCAGGATCGACAACTGTGCTGATTTGCCTGTACAACAATTCGTGAACGGTAGTCTAAAACAATAAAATAGAAGAAAAAGAATCGGGCAAAATAAATGTCACTCTCTTTTGAAATATAATTCAAAGCAGTTACGCCAACAACAATTACATACGGAGAATCGGACTTGGATGGTTGTGGGTCAAGGGTCAAGCAAAAGTTCAATAAACATTACAAATATAGGATTGAAGTACACATGAGAGCAATTAGTCGTGGTTATAGTACGTGAGGTTATCGTTTTCTAATGGGACGTGGTGTATCTCGAATGGAGCGCCCCAAATGACTCGCCTCCGAAGAAACGGCAATCATCATTTTAAAGACACTATACAACATTGTGGAAACCCCATTAAAAACTGTCAAACTACATGATATCTGACGAATGTCCGACATTTGCTCCAGCGACAATTGTCCTGACGATTATTTCATGCACTAACCCTGACCTCAACCCTATCCCTAATCCAAACACTAACCCTAAACCTATTCTAAACTGGAAACCCAATGGCAACCCTAACCCTAACTCTTTGTCCTAGCTCTGATATATTGTCACCGGAGCAACTGTCGCCGGAGCAAATGTCGGATCACCTATCTGATACATCTGACAGTGTTTGAATGGGCAAATAAACACCCTAGATCACAAAACTTCAGAGAGTTATCCCGTCACTTGTAATATATGTACCGACAAAAATCGGCACATGAATTATTGTCAGCTGACAAAACATTCTGTAATACAGCAGTCTATGGGAAAAAGTGGAATGGTTGGCTCAATGATTTTCACTTTTTAAAAGCACATGATAAGCGTTTTGACCTGATTTTTTAAATGCTTCATTTTAGACGTTTATCAGAGACACTGGTAGCAAGGGGAATCATGTTGTTATACGACGTCTTTAAGTTATGGCTGCTACCAACTTATATACTGGTTTTTAACAATTAGCCCATCTCGTGATAGTAAATTAATTTACCACAAAGCAAAAATTGTATTTTTTAAACCACGCTGTCTGATAACACCAAATATGCTCAACATATTATTTTGATACTAAAGGAAGTGAACGTCAATTTTAGCTGGACAAGTTTTCATTGTTTGAAACGATTAGTGTTCACAACTTGCTTGTTTAAAATGCTCGACAAACTAAAAGCCACAGGTTAACAATGACAACATTTTAATGTGAGCTACAATTTCCATTCTGTAAGTGTCTTTGATAAAGTCTGAAAATAAAGCCCTGAAAAAAAATTGCATTTCAAAATAATGATTAAGTGCTTTAAAAAAAAGCGAAATTCTACAAGCACTCAAGTTGACCGGATTCACCTGCCCATTGCCTCCCATAGACTTTCTGTGTGTAGATTTAGGCTATTTTATCCTCCACCGGAGTGGAAATTGTTTAGTTATGCATATCTTGCCAGTGGCGACATAACTTTCGAAACTCCTGTGGTTCAAACACGACTATGTAGCTCTAATATCAAAGTTTGACAATTTTTTAAATTGAAGCTCCACAATGTTAGCCTATTACTTTGATCCGAATGTATATAAGGTCTTCTACCAATTCTGCTATCAATCATTATGATTTTTATAGAAAATTTCGTATTAGACACGTTTCTTTAACCATGTTCCCAACGGTAAATGATGGATCAGACAATTCAGTACAAACAGACCAGATCGATCGATCACATGATCGATCATTTCCTTACGTGGCAGTGTGAAAGACATCCGATCTTTGAGTGTGTACATATTCTATGGTTTTTAATAGCCATTTTTTATGTTTGATTAGTTGGTTTAAGTCTGCCTCTGCATGGAGGTAGTGAATGTACACGTGTTGATTAACAATTTGTCATTTAGACACCTCATCGAAGTCATAAATTAAAACTTGTGACATCCTACCCTGCACGCGTCATCATAATATTTCCGACGGAGAGAACGCCTTCCGCGTAACTTCTGGAACTTCACGGATTAAATGTAGTTTGGTGTGATGGATTTCATTGAAAATAAATACAAATTACGGACTGATAATAAAGATGGTGATAATGATGACGATTATGAGGATGACGACGACGATGATTATGATGATGATGATAATGATGATAATGATGATGAGGATGATGATGATGATGGTGAGGATGGTGATGATGATGATGAGATGATGAGGATGATGAAGATGATGATGATGATGATGATGATGATGATGATGATGATGATGATGATGATGATGGTGAGGATGGTGAATGCTGACGGTTATGATGGTTATGATGCTAATAGTGGTCATGATGGTGATTTAAATGGTCAAATAAATTTATTTAGACTGAACGGAATTGAGCTAAATTCTTCTGTCCAAGGCCGCAAATACCCTAAGGGGATTCGAACCCGGGAGCTCTCCATATAGAGAATTCACGGTGTCATCCGCTATGATGAAACCGCAATGCCTCTTTTCCACAATAAGTTCCAATTCAAAGTAATGCACATTTTAACTTCGAATTAGCAGCTCGGCTTGAGCAAATATTTAATGGCAAAATTTTCAAAAACAGCTCTTATGATTATCTTATGATTATCATTATTACACTTGAAAAACGTTTCTATGAAATGGGTTATCTTGCTAACTTGCAGTGATAATGTCGGTGTTTTATCTAATTTCTCGTAATGATAACGTCGGTGTATTTACCACGTACGTCATTGTACACAGACACGACATGTCCGTTCGTCAGAAAAGAGCATCTTGATTACATTATCTGATTATGTACAGTGGTAATTATCATTTTCTCGTGAATATCGTCTTGGTTATACAGTCATGAACAAAAGTTTGGAATATGTGTGTGTGTTTTTTTTTTTTTACCAAATACAGATTTCTATCATATCAAGAATAGGTTCTTGTCCTGAAGTAGAGCCAGGGGCGGTGCCACACGGGGACAGGAGAAGGCGGTCGCCCCTATTTTTTTTTTACTTATTAAAATGACGGCTATTTTACTGTTTTTCGAAAATTTCGCCCCCTAAAATTGTTGATTTGGCTAGTAAAAAATTTTGGCGGGCAAAAAATGCCTTTTGTCATCGTCTGCCCCCTGTCCCCCATTTGTCGGACTCCGTTTGGCTTGCAGCTTGGCTAGTAAAAAACAATCTGGCAGTCAAAATTTTCCAGACGGATTTTGCCCGTCCTAAAATTTTACCCTGGCGCCACCCCTGAGTAGAGCTGACTTGAACTTAGTAATGATCAGTTCTGCATGGGGATTGCTCATTAATCGTAAGAAATCTCCAAGTACAGGGCTACGCAAAGAAATAAAAATATTCCAAACGTTTGTCTGTGACTGTACTTATTAAAGGTTAATGACATGATTGGGATAGGCCTCAACTTGGGCTGAAACTACTCTGGAATCAGGTAAACTATGCAAGGATTCTCCTGTGAAAATCTTGTAGTCAAACTTTGACTCATTCTAAAATAACTAATGTCAAGGCCTTGTGGCAGGCAAACCTGCTGTGTGGCTCTCTATGGGTTGTATATTTAACGTGCTCCGATAGAATTAAAAAAAACATAGTATGTTTATGCTTTATTTTCCTTAAGTAAACAAATTGGGAGATCTACTTCAGCTGGTGTATAGTTGGTATATATTTGATCTCATTTGGTTCTTGAGGCATTTACAAGTGTTCCCATTCATGTCACTAACCTTTAAGTTTGAATATCTGCAGCGTTTTTACTTGGAATTAAAGTCCTCATGTCACAATGCAATCAGTTAAGTTTCTCTCAATGTCTCACAACCCTTGAAGGAAGACACAATCACAACATTTGGTTCGTCAATGTAAATGTTTGAGCTAAAAGTAACCTCACTATGCGAAACTTGTTAATATTACGTAAGAATCAGCACACATTTCAAAAATAATTTCGTCTGTGCGTTTTTCTTCGTTTTCGTAAATGTAGCTTAGATTTATTAGGGGACAGTAATGGGATGGGCGTGTACGTTTTTTCTATAGTGTTCTGCATTTTTTTTTTACAAATATATTTATTAATTTCTCTCAATCTCATTGACGATGGATATTGTCATCGCATACTGCGTTTGGTATTCAAACATGCTTTAAAACTTCACCCACTTTTAAATTATGATAAGTAACGCAATAATTTGAAAATAAATTTATTTACGCTTTCATTCTCCGAATGAAAGGCATGAGCAAAATTAGAGTGACAATGTGAGATAAAAACCTGCATGGTGGAAGATCTATCGCATGTATCTTTCCTAAGTTATTATGAACACGAACAAAAAAAAAGAGATTCAGACATTTCTACAAAGGAAGTTATGTATTTTTTTACGCAAGAAATGATTTAAAAATCAGCGTTGTATCTCATAATTTTTGTCGACATTTCTGCTAACAAGGATGGAAATCATTTCCACGCCTGTTTGGTTACTCTGGCGTAAAAAAAAAAATCGAAAGTTAAAACCAAAATCTCGCTGTACTCATCATATTGCAAAAGTTGGGGTGCTAAATTTAACCCCAAGAGTGTTGCACAATATGATTACCGGAAAAGTGTTGACTGTTCAACACCCTGGGTGTTAAAGCCAATGCTCTTGGTGTTTGAAATAAATCGTTTGGTGTTAAAATAACATCCGTGGTGTTAAAATGTTTACACCACGTCTGGTATCTATATTGTGTAACGACATAGGTGTTAAATTTACCACCCCAGTTTTTGCAGCGCATGCTGTGTTGAGATTGCAAAGATGCAGACGATATATTTCTTCATATGAAATTCTCTCATTCTCTTCCAGACGTTGTTTAAACAGGTTTTTATTTTTTATTTAAATCTATACCTTACACCTTCAAAAATCTCGTTCCCGTGAGAGATTATAGGAAAATAAAGAATACGTATTTGACAAACACGAAGTACAAACATTAGAAATTTAGTCGAGGGAGTTTAAATACTATTTATAGTTGTATAATGGTCCGTTAAGGTCAGTTATGTTTACAGTCAGGAACGGCTTGAAGATACTTTGTCACTCTGTGCAAAGGACGTGGCGAATTCTAAACAAAACTTCGGTTTTTAATCAAACAACTTTACTCCCTAACGTAAAGACGTCCAACTGTATGGTGGTATTATCTAATCACATTCACCATTTTTCATCAGATTGAAAAACTTTGATGCATCCCATTGTTTTTTGATATGATGTGGGCCTACTAGGATAAAACGTACCGTGCCAATCCGAACATATAGTGAGCGTTAATGACATCAAATTTTACAAAACGTGAACTTTCATATATTATAACACTCCCTATTGTTCAGCAGGTTTATATCAGAAAACACTCTACTCTTGTCCGTCTTGGGCCCTTTCGCTCAGCCTATGGAATGGCTCTCTATCTCCCCATGATGTTTTGCAACATCGTTATCCTTTACTTCTCTTTGGCATTTCCCTTTCCATCCTTTCTTCAATGGCACCTTTCAGAAGTTCATCATGACTATTATGATATTTGCGCACGAAGCGTGCCGAACATTTTGCTATTTTTGCCCCCTCCCCCATCCAAAAAATGGATCGGCACCGCTGCCCGCCAATTTTTCACCTTTCTTTCCTCCCCCGCACTTTCCAATACCTCCCCATCGCTGATTTAATCAGTCCGCTCACATCATTTATTAAATAGTATATTTTTTTATATTTGTAATAATATCAGTGTCAAAAATTCGAAAATGAAGTTATATGTTGATCGATTATGCACCAACCTCGCAATGATAAAAGTGCATGCAATAAATTATGCAATTGTCAAGTGTTGAAATTACATGCCTGCATGTCAATATATGTTATTACTCTGAATTTAATCAATATTTTCACGAAAACTTGATCTTAGATATTTTCTGCTCTTCTATGATCGTCCCTGTTGAAGTTGTTACTAAGTTCCACCTTAACAATTTCGACGAAATACAAATATCGTAGAATAAAACCTTGAATGTTCTTCATATTACATTCATATGGCACTATGGCATTACATTTAAATTGATGTGTATAATCAATGATAATTTGCCCAGCAGTTATAGTGACTCAAAATAATCAATTAGGCTATGTGATTTCGTAAAAATGAGTTACGCTCTGATTCAAATCGTTGCGGCATTTGGTGTACTATTTTTTTAATATATAATTATATAGATTCCTGTGATAATAGACTGTGTGTCGGTGTTCAATTTTCAAGACTGTTACTATGTCATATTCATTTCTGCATGCTCTTGCTACAAGCTCAAGTGCATGATAATATTGGGCAATTAAATTCTCCCAATAAAGTCATGTTTGCTCAAAGGAATCAGAGCCTTAGAAGGAAATAAATGTCATGTAAAAGTGACATGTGGTATCGATGTCATATAAAGATCATTTTGGCCAATCACACGGTTCTTGTGGAAAGTAAGGAGGACTCTTGAACCAGAAATATTTTAGAATCTCCATGGAGATACCACGTATTTTGCGATAGGTGCACTTGAATATCATCATGATAATCCGTCCATGAAAGCGCGGATTCAGTGTGCATGTATGCAAAATATACTAAAAGTATTCAATATAATTCTGGCATTCCTGTCGTTGGAACTGCCTTTCTCATTTGAATAGTTAAAATCCATTTTTTTATGGCCGCAAGCGTTATCAATGTTTAGCATTTAATGCAACCTGTTTGCTCCAAAACTCCTTTTAGCTGTTTTCTTGTGTAGTTTAAGTTTTCTCCTCTTCTTCTCTTCTGCTTAATTGTCTTCTTGTGTATTAGATATGGAGTGCTTACTTATTTGATTACAAGAATGCACAAAATAATGTGTATATTCCCTTATCATTTACCACTTTCCGTATCTAACTTTATGTGTATGTGATAACTACTTTGGTAACACATTATGTTTGAATTAAAAATATATATTTACATTGTGTTATTGGTCATAATTCAATTGATCAAATTTCATTAACTCATTACAGTATCATTGTATGCTTACTGCGCGCTGGTTTGTCAATGTACAATTTCAATGGAACGCTCACAGAAAGGAGGTCTGATAAGATGGTATTTCTCTTCAACATGAATTCCAAAATTAAATAATGGTTATTCCGAGTTAAATTCTCCTTCACGTCTTACATTTCTGTACTTCTCAATCACTAGCACAAAACATGAAGACAAAACTGTAATATTCTAAAACTATAGAATAAGAAAAGAGAAACTGAAATAAGAAGTTATATATACTACATAATTGTTTTAAAATACCGTGGATTTTCAGGGCTTCATTTTTGGGTTTTATCATAGACGATAATAACATAAAGAATTACGTAGCTCGGATTTTTTTTTTTACTGAATTGGCAACCTTTTAAACGATACTTTTAACCTTTATTCATAAAAATAAGGATAATCCCATTATTTTATTTACTATAATTATCGAAACTGGCACTCTTCAACGCCCTTATTTGTGATGATAAAAGTTGTTTTTACTGTGAATTCGTGTGACCCGGCTGTAACGTCTGACGTCTTTAACAAGCAAACACGTATTTGGTATAATAGCCTCGTTAAAGAGTTTAATGATCATCAAATTACGTGGGCTTTTAGTTGTACTGAAAAATATAAAATATTATTTTCATCATTATTCATACAATCTTGGAGGGTTGTTGATGGTCTGTGAGAACTAATGAGTGTAACCGTTTACACAATTACCGCTAACATGGTTATAATATAATTGCTGAATGCACATTAATGATACACGTCAATTTGAACGTTTGCATAGTCGACATCTTAGAAAGAGAGTTTACCTCGCTGCATTATAAATCAATTGAGGAATGTTTTCAGCAGGCGGAAGTCCGAACACAAAAACATTAATTGGTTGTTATGTTGCTGAGTCGTATTCAATCCAGAAAAGCCCATTTTCATCGATTAAAAATTATGTACTTCGTGTTTTATTTGCCATAAAGACACTCTACAGCATTGTAGAAGCCCAATTTAAAAAGGTCAAACTGCTATCTGACATATCTGATTGTGATTTAATGGACAAATAAACACCCTAGAACATATATTTTCACACAGTTATGCTGTCACTCGAATAATGTGTACAGATAAAAATTGGCACATGAATTAACATGAGCTGACAAAAATTCTGGAACACAGCCGTCTAAGAGGGAAAACTGGAATTATCGCCCAATGGTTTGTCAGTTTTCAAAAGCATTTAATGATCTTTTTGAACTACAATCTTTTTAGGGCTTCATTTTTAGACCATATCAGAGACACTGGCAGCATGGGGAATCGTGTAGCACAGGTTTGTTTGTTTTTTAACTGGAAGCATTATTAAACGATGCCTTTAAAACACGCAATCAGAATAAAATTTATTTTGAATATTACACTGTGAGTATCACTATGAAAATAAAGACCTGTACATTATGTGTAAAACTTTCGACCAGATTTTGCTAGTATGTTTGGTGGTCGGAAAACCTGACCTGTTTGTGCTCCTTCCATGGTTACAGGCCATTTTTAAAGAAGCGTGCGCTGAAGAATACTTCAATCGCCTAACAAAACTGTTGATGGACTTTTCAGTGTTCAAATGCAATCTCACTCTTTCTACTTCATTCTGACAAATAGTGCTCAAGATTTTTCTTTTCTCGACTATTTAAAATCTATTACCTTCCATTAATTTTCATCCAGTGATTTTAATTCGAAACATTTGTCGAGATTTAATGTGACCAAATTTGTGGAAGATTGCAAAGCGTGCATACAAATTTGTTCTCGTTTGTGTTCGTTCATTTATTCCTTTTTTATATATACATAGCAGCATCCCATCTAAACCTTGCGTAAAAATAGATGTGACGTGAGAGTGCGATGACTTACTGGCCATGCACGTATGACATGTATGAAGCGACTTTTGAACTAAGAGGTCCAAGATCTCCTAATTACCACACTAATAAGAGTCATTTGTTCCACATTTACTTTCATGGCTTTGCATATTATCTGGGACTCACAATTTTAGCAAAGAGCCACTAATGTAACATACACAGACGGTTTTCGTATATTCTATTTCACAATCTGATTGATATGTTGCAGTAGTGGCGGTTTGCTAAAAATGTCGCAAAATGGCATGAAGATCTCTTTTTATCACGATAATAAATGCTAAGAGGATGTTCACGACAAATTGCCTACGACGTGACTACCGTTTGTCAATTAAGTAGGTTAAAGCAGGATACATTACAGTGAGACATGTATTATTGTTACCTATCAGATAATGTTTGCTACTTATATGGGTTAATGGAACACGCTGTGGAAGAAAGATACGAATACTTGATTAAATAAGTACACATTCAACCCTTAAAAAGTAAATTAGAAAAAATTGAAATGATTTTGAAATATTCAGGAACTTTTTGACAATTATTTTATGGAGATCAACAGAAAAAAGTGAAATATTATATTTACACGAGTTGTCTCTCATACACAGCTTAAAGCCAGGACCCTGGGAACGATTTTTTCATCAGGGGTGCAGAGATATATATTTTTGCGGTCCAACAAATTTTTTCACGGCCAAATTCGCGGCCAAATCAACAGCTGAAAAGTCGCTAAGCGGGGGGGGGGGGGGAATTCGGCGGAAAATTTTCGCACCCCCAGCACCCCCGCTTCCCAGGGCTATGCTTAAAGCATTCTACGGGTGTAGAGGATTTAACCATTAGTTCCTCATATTAGTAGCAAAACAAGACAAAGATTGCAGTTTCGTATTTCATTAGTTATATGCAAACGTATTTAACGTGGCATTACCATAGTAAATTATTCTACACAAAGAACATACTATAAGCAGTATATTGCCACGATTCTAAACCATTTAGAACCAGATTTATTGTGAAAAGTATTTTTTTCTGCATTTGTCACTAATTCTAAAAATCTGATAATCAATCATCATTTTCAACAATTTAGACAAAATAATCATACAAGTCTTACAACAACAATAAAAATACAAATTGAACACATCGATCTAACGATAAATAATCATACAATTCTGACAATGTCAATAGTAATTCAAAATGAATATTACACTCTAGAAGTCAATAGAAATAAGACATATATCAAGCTGGTTGGTAGACTTTTCCGATGTGATTATTTGATTTGATTTATTTTTGCATTTTACAAACATCAAAGAAGATACAAATGATTAACAAGAACACAATTTATCATCTGAATCAATTTTGTGAAATACTTGTAATATACAAAAACGTGGTACAAGCAACTAATAATAAGGTTATAAGGTCAACGAGGACAAACTCTTCGTGGTAGAGAATGCAGAGTTTGCCATTGTAAGTTTACATATCAATTTTTAAGCGATCTTTTACTTTCTTCATGATCTAGAATTTTGCAACACAATGGTAATCTGGAACTAAAACCGTCGTTTTGGCACATTTTTTGCCATTGTAACAAATCTACAAGCTTCATATACTATTGGAACGAGATTTATGATAATCAAAGGATTCTCGTTAAGGTTAGTTTAAAATATGTGACCGAAGTCAATGTTATGACACGGGTAATTGATTCTAAAGACTTCATTTTTGGTAAAAAAAATCTCGTGGAAGAT
>JZLH01S0385206.1:0-15544 GCA_001188425.1 Eucidaris tribuloides | reverse complement strand
CCGTATTGCTTCAGGAAATGTACATAGTGATATCGGCTCTATGGTAAGTTTAAATCAACAAATTGTGACTGTCAAAGGCGTCGATCCTGGTGGGGCGAGGGGGCGATCCCCGACCCCCCCCCCCAATTATTTTCAGTTGGGGTGGGACAAACATATCGTATTTCCGACCCCCCCCCCCCCAATAATTTTTGACAACTTGAAAAATACATAATATGAAATAGGATATGTTTAAAAAATATTAGAAAGCACTATAAAAATACCATAAATAAAAAAAAATTCTCAAATTGGCGCGCAGAGCGCGTCGAAATATTTTGACTTTTTCTCACTTTGCCCCCCCCCCCTCCGAAACACAGATCGACGCCCCTGGTGACTGTCATTTAAGACTGTCATATTTGGTAGGTTTGAAGTTGTTTTCTAATGCCCTTCTTCATGACAATATCATATTTTATGGGGAAAATTGAAGAGATTAATCGCAAAACGGGTTGTCTTCCTTTTAGTAACTCTGGAGAAAAATGCATTTCTTTGCCCGAGTTTGTATACACGTGCCTATGGAAAAATAACAGTAAAACCCGAGACAATTTGTACTTGCTTGTGGATTTTGGCTTCAAAATTCATACTATCGCCAGGTGGGTAGGTGGTAAATGTGTTGTTAATAACTCAATTTTGGTGAAAATGAATTTAACCCTTTTGTGATCATGAAAAATTTGTTTGATCGACCAATTTATACTTGGGCTTTAAGTTACGACTGTCTCAAGCCGCATACCCTATCGTATCCAGTTAATTTAATTCTAATGATTAATCAATCTTGAATCCTGCATGTTAATTACTACACCTTACCACCTTGGATAGTATTGACGTACATGATCGTTGTCAATAATTATCAAGTTATTTGCGTTTTAGCCCCATTACCGTTTGGGCATTGTAATCCTAATTATATATCGATTCACGCTTAAATTAATTACAATTTTGGTCACCTAATAATTGTTACGGCCATTCTCACTCAATAATGGACCTTGACGGACAAATCACAAAGTTCATAAAGGTCTGATTGCATTAGAATAGATCTTTGAACTTATTATGTGTGACGTCTGTGTATTAATTGTAGTAAAATGATATTGATTTCTTTAATAAGGATTGAACAAGAATGGCTATATTGTTGTTAGAAATACTTAACGAACAGGTTCCGTCTGCCTTTTTTTCACAGATTTTACAGCGGGTCGGAAATGCATAATGGGCGTCGCTTGCAGGACAAATTGTCCCTACAGTTTTCATCATTTCAGTTTAACGATTTTTAAGGGTGGAATAAAAGAAAACTCAAGGTAAAAAAGAAAAGAGTAAGAAAAGTAAAAGAAAAAAGAAAGCATTTAGAAAAAATAAAAGAAATTGAAATAAAAGAACAAAAGAAAAAGAAAAGAAAAAGAAGCCGCTTACAAAATCAAAGTCATAAGGACACAAACGAGTTTGATTCCTCAAAAAGATAAGTGCTCCTCTTCGGTAATGCAAAATGGATTTTATGAAACAATGATAATAGCAATAGCAATATGGTGTAATAAGAAAAACAAAATAATTCATCAACCTGTCAAAAAAGAATAATACACCACTATCATTAATTAGTATTTTGTATTTTGTACAATTTTTTTCTCTGAAAATGCAATAAAATCACAAGATGATTATAATTTATACTTTTGGGAAGAGAAAATAAAGAAATACAAGCTTCAAATAATCGAGGTAATTATCAG
Source organism: Eucidaris tribuloides (assembly GCA_001188425.1). Classification (NCBI taxonomy): domain Eukaryota; kingdom Metazoa; phylum Echinodermata; class Echinoidea; order Cidaroida; family Cidaridae; genus Eucidaris; species Eucidaris tribuloides. The sequence goes on along the minus strand of JZLH01S0385206.1, from coordinate 13,805 downwards.
TATTACACCGCAACTGTCAAATTTCGCTAGAATATCAACAAAGTGTATAGATTGCAACCGATTAGCCTTATTATTTATACATTCTACTTTATCTTCCTGTTCAAGGGGAAACTAACAAGACTGACCTTTTCTGTCAAATCAAAGTAGCGCCTTAATGGTCAAGAGCACTTAATGGCACCCGTTGTCAGAAAGGCAACTATTTTACAGCGCATCATTTGTTATAGGCCACTTCTTATTTTCTTCACAGCTAAGCTGTTAAAGTGATTGAAATGGCAACCCGAAGGTACCATAATTGAACTAATGGCCCAAATAATCGGAATAAATTTACCATTGTTTATTCAGAGAATTAATTGAATAAATTGAAATAAAAGAAATCAGTCACTGAAGAAATGCTTGGATGGACATTATGCATTTCTTCTCCTCGTCGTTTTCCTATTTACCACTTCCTCCTCCTGCTCCTCCTCCTCCTCCTACTACTACTACTACTACTACTACTACTACTACTACTACTTCTACTACTACTACTACTACTACATACAACTACTACTACTCCTATTACAGTAACTGAAAGTGTCTCTGACCAGTTAGACTACCATCACCACCAACAACACCATACTCTCTTACTCTTTCTGCTATCTATTTAATATTATTTTTTATTAATATCAGTTTGCATATTTTTTTTCATTGCTTTACATTGTAGTTATATACGTTGGATATTATTTTTTTCTTTGTACGTGCCATATTTACAAACAAACAAACAGCCCAGTTGCTGGTTTAATACACAAAAAGAGACAAAACAAACCTCTAAGTCTACGACTGCTACTATAATATTTTCTTCCTCTTCTTTTTGTTCTTCTCAGTATTCTTCTTTTTCTCCTCCTCCTCCTCCTCATCATCATCAGTGTCCTTTTTCTTCTCCTTCATCTCAGTATACATCTTCTTCTTCTTACTATTCTTCTTAATCTTCTTTATTTTCTCCTTCATCTCAGTCTACATCTTCTTCTTACTATTCTTCTCGATCTCCTATATTTTCTCCTTCCTCCTAGTATTCTTCTTCTTTTCCTTCTTCATCATTCTTCTCGACCGTATTTTCCCCTTCCTCCCAGTATTCTTCTCTTTCTTTTCCTCCTCATCCTTCTTCTTCTTTTCCTTCTTCTTCTTTTCCTCCTCATCCTTCTTCTTTTCCTTCTTCTTTTCCTTCTTCTTCTCATCCTTCTTCTTCTTCTTCTTCTTCTTCTTCTTCTCATCCTTCTTCTTCTTCTTCTCATCCTTCTCCTTCTTCTTCTCATCCTTCTTCTCCTTCTCCTTCTTCTTCTTCTTCTCCTCCTCCTCCTCCCCCTAATCTTCCTCAATCTCCTTATTTCCCTTTCCTTCACTTTCTCCACTTCCTCCTTTTCCTTTTCCTTCTCCTCCTTCTTCTGCCATTACCTCCACTAACCCTATACACATCGACAAACTTACCTGTTCGGTGTAGAACACACCTTATGCACGTGGCAAACGCTTGAAATCACACGAGCTTCAACACGTGAGCAACGTTTACCACGGAAGTCGCGAAATCAATACTAGCTCTTTACCACTTAAATTGTATGTAACCTCCTAAAACCCAATTGAGACAGCTCATCCTCCCTCGTTTCTTTCTACTGCAATTTGTTTGACTGTGTAAAAGTGAGGTGACTACCTGACATCATTCTTGAAGGCCACTGTTGTAAGATATAGGACTGTAATTTCTCTTTTATCAGTATATCTGTTTCGCACAAAAATGTCAGGGTATTGGAAGAGGGGTCTATGACATTAATGCTCCTTCGACAATTCTCCGAATCCGAGGCCCATTTTATACACTAACTCTAACCAAAAATTTAATTCTATTCCAAGCTCTAAACCTAAACTTACTCTGAAATAGAAACCCATCGGCAACCCTAACCCTCACACTTTAATTTTGGAGCAGCTTTCATCATCGCATCCACTGTCGCCAGAATAAACGTCGTGCGACTGGGAAGACACCATTCATTTTGACAAGAGTCAAGTAAGAAATTTCGGTTAAATATAGAACTAACCCCAGCAGAAGTCTGCAATTTCAAAAAAATAAATAAATAAAATGAAATAAACCCTTACATGTCCCTAATCTTTGAAGTGCATGTGTTCGACTATTACCATTGTGAACTTGGATATATCTTTCTTAGTTTATGTTGTGAAAACACTGATTTCCTCATTTCATAAACCATTATTTAAAGCTGGAATTTATAGCAAAACTGTTTAAGACAATTTATTTTGACAAAATATTGCACATCGATGCACAATTTGATCAATGAATGTGACGAGTATCAGAAAGCAGCAATTTTTGAAATTTGAAAAATATGTGTGTTACGTGCTGTGAATATTCAAAATTGTACCTCTGTTTCTTCTTTTACTTCTGCAATAACTTATTAATTTGTTCTTTTAGACCATACTTATCTTTTCCAACCGAACCTAGTTCCATTCATTCATCATATTCTGTATGGGTTTACGTATTGATCACAACTACTGAATTCTATACGGGTTGATTCACCATATCTAGATCGAATAACCAGTGGCGTATCTAGAAAATGCAGCGCCCGGGGCAAATGCAAAAATCGCGCCCCTTCCAAAATCTTAAACAACAGGCAAGCACTGAAATCGCGCCCCTTCTAGCAGCTGCTACCTTGGCATAGTGTCGAAATCGCGCCATTTCCCACTTTTTTTTCGCTTCTAAGGATGTTTTTGTCCCCATTTTTCTTCCCGTTTCTTCCTTATTCTTTATTTTCCCTTGTTTTCTTCTAACTTTTGCCTTTTGCGCCCCCTGAAAGTGGCGCCCGGGGCACGTGCCCCCTTGCCCCCCGCTAGATACACCACTGCGAATAACTTAAATGTGTTTGCAGAACAAATGTAACACATTTGTGTAGGAATTGTGAGTGAAAGAATTCATCGCTAATATCGCACGGAATATGAATCATGCATCACACCGTTACAAAACATATCTTCGCCCACCTTTAATATCATCCGCACCCGTCACCTGTTCTTGCCTTGTAACATTGGAAGAATCTGGTTGTTATTATGTTTTATCAGAAACATTAATTGGAATTATACTTTCCATGTGGGCAGAAGTATTATACAATAATTACATGTCTCGGATAAAGAATATCCTCCTCACACACAAAACACTCACACAGACACACACAGACACACAGACACACACACAACACACACAGACACCCACACACAGACACACACACACACACACACACACACACACACACCAACGCACATACACCAATGTACACATATACACACACAACACATACACCTACACACGGACACACAACACACAGACACACACGCACACACGCACACGCACACACACACGCAAACACACATACACACAAATACACACACAAACATACACACACCGTACATACACACAAACACACACACACACACTTTTCTACCGGATATGTCCACGCTAACCGCATTTGATTTGGTTGTGCACGTCCTCACCAGGCATTAGAAAAATGTTCATGAAGAAAAGGGTGAATGGAAAGAAAGGGTGCGTCGTTAGTTGATAGTGTACAGAAGTAAAATAATAAAAGAGCAGTATAGGCCTATGGGCGGTAACTCGTTATCCATACAGTTCACATCACAGTCAAGATTGAGTCTTGAACATGAACTTCGAGTTGGAGGTATTTGACTAATTTACGTCACGAGACACGTGCAAACGGATCGTTATCAAAACAACTCCATACCATCGGAAGTGAAACACTTTGAAATCAATAAGGGAGGTGACACTTAACCAATCTCCCGCCTCAGATCACTGACTGCAATGCGTGCAATTTGTACTCAAATGACGTGGTGTAGGGAGGGGGCTCCTGGGTCCGCCCCTCCCCCTTTGCATTCAGGCCCCGCAAAATGTGTATTGCGGAAACACCGCCTTGAGTTTATTGGGACCTGAAAAAACCCAACTGCAAAAATCCTGGTGTAAAATTTAGCACCAAGCATGCAGTCCAATATATAGATATTAAATACGGCGTACAATTTTTATGCCTCCGCAACGAAGGCATCATGTTTTCGGGTTGTCCGTCCGTGCGTCCGTCCGTCCGTCCGTCCGTTACCGGATCTCGTTACCGCGATAACTTGAGAATCCCCGATCGGATTAGAACCAAGTATGTACTATGAGCCACCAATGAACTGATTAGATTTTTTAGCTGAAAGGTCAAAGGTCAAAGGTCACCGGGCCTTAAATATGTCTGATTTGGGTTCGTTACCGCAATAACTTGAGAGCGGCTGGTCAGATTGCCATGTAACTTGGGTGAAGTATGTATTATAAGGCACCAATGAACTGATTAGATTTTAGGGTTGAAAGGTAAAAGGTCAAAGGTCACCGGGCCTAAAATATGTCTGATTTGGGCTCGTTACCATGATAACTTGAGAACGGCCCGTCAGATTTTTATGTTACTTGAGTGAAGTATGTATTATGAGGCACCAATAAACTGATTAGATTTTGGAGCTGAAAAGTCAAAGGTCAAAGGTCACCGGGCCTTAAATATGTCTGATTTGGGCTCATTACGGTGATAACTTTTATCCGATTTTGATGTAACTTGGGAGAAGTATCTAATATAAGGCCCCATTTACTGATTCGATTTTGGATGTTGAAAGTCAGAGTCAAAGGTCACAAGGCCTCATGTCCGAATTGAGCTCATTGTCAAGATAATTTAAGAACTGCTTAAATTGGATTTTACTGTAACTTGGTCAAGGGTCACATGGGCTTATGCTTATTCATCTAATTGGTCTTGCTACCATGGTAACTTGAAACTTTTCAAATTACATCAATTGGATGGGAGTGCGAACTGCGGAGGCATACCCATCTACTGCGCCCAGTCGAACTGCTCTAGTTACACTTTGGGGACCTGTTGCATAAAACTTACCACAAAAAAAAACTCTGGTTCATTGAACGGAGTTTTCTTCCTAATAGATGGTAAAATAAATGGTATAATATATGTTAACCGAAGTTTTTACATTTTACCAGAGAAACTTCTCTGGTTAGACTTTTATGCAACAGGCACCTGACATGATTTTAACACCGAAAGAATTACCTCTAACACTAATGAAATTATCTTAAACGCCAAAAGTGTTAAAATTATCATCATATCTGATTATTGTTGCAAGTGCAACACATCTTTGTGTTAACTAACACACCACATTTTACAGTGGCGTCTTTCTCGACCTCCAAATCCTTGGCGTAGTAAGGACATATTAAAGGGATGCGCCGCTCGTAATCCATGTACGTTTAATACCATTCGCTTGCCCCTATTGCAAGGCCGCGCGTAACAACAATCGTGGAGCTGCGAACAGAATTGCCGTTGAAAGTAGGGCCGTGTGCATTTCGCCTTTCTTCGGTTGAATGCGTGCTGCATAGGGAAATGTACACAATTCGTAAGCGCTCGTTTTCCGAAAGTATATACGGGCATTGTCGAATATTACCCGAGCCGGGCCAGCTCGAAAATATCTCGATATGCGACTTTTCGGTCCCTTTATGAAGTATACCCCCCCCCCCCACCGATCCCCGGCTTCGACAAAGTTCACTGACACAACAACGGGGGGAGGGGAAGACTATAACACTTATACGACATCTACTGGTTCAAGATACAGCCTCATAAGGGTCATGATGAAGTACGCGGCAACGTGTGGCAAACCATCATAATTGGGTCTATCGTAAATGCATCGTATTATTGACATAGTTTCGTAGTGATGTCGTCTTGACAGCTATTGAGTGAAATTGATAACTTTCTTGGTGAAAAAGCACTCGCAATCCAGCTTGTTCCACGCACACGAGTACAGGAGATGCTGTTTTGAGTAAAACTGGGCCTTCAAGTCGACTCGTTCCAAGAAACGCTTGTGTATTTGTCTCGGAAATATGGTACCATTTCCTATAAAGTTATTGTCATATGCAGTTCTTCTGCCAAATAATAATTGTTGTTGCATATAATTTCCTAGAATTTGATCGTATCCTTTTGTTGTTAGAATTAAGATTACATGTAGCGTCGCTCTAATTGCATTGTTAAATGTGGAAATAAGAGCCTTGAACTTCGAGGTGGTTGACTTTTTTTCCGGAATAATACTAAAGCGCATATTAAATTATTTATTATTTTTCCTCGGCTTGGTCAACAACTAAAAATATATGCATTTTGCAATTAACAGGGAATGGACTATGTTGAGGTTATAAGTTAGGTATCTACTGGACATTTAGAATTCTTGGGTTAATCCAAGTGGGCTCATCCTTTGCTATAAACAATGAGTAGCTATTTATAACTGAAAATAATAATAACAAATATTCTAGGTCGCCCGTTTTCATTCGGATTAACATTGCCCACATGTGCATGTACTATTGTCAGCATGATGGTTTGAGTAAGTATGTTGTTATAAAACAGTGTTTTGGTGTTACAGTGTAAAACTACTTAACACTCTTATAAACACTTCTCTGTAACACTTTGTAAACCCTAGAACACGTTTATCTGGAAATCATAAACACGTTTAGTTAGAACTTAGAAATTGTGTGTATCAACTATAGATATTAAAAGTTCGTGTTTATTTCTGGAACACTTCATAAACACTTGAACACGTTTCATAAACGCATTTAGGTGTTTCGGTGTTGAAAATCAGAAACGCGTCAGCGAACATTTTGTTCTTGAAGACCTAAACACTTGAATATGTTGGTTGACGCGTTTAAGATTTTCAACACCTAAAATTTAAACGTTTACGATTTCATATGTGTTCAAGTGTTTACGAAGTTTTCCAGAAATAAACACGAACTTTTGATGTTATATAGGTGATACACAGAATTTATAAATAAAGGTGCTTATGATTTCCAGATAACGTGTTCAGATGTTTATTAAGTCTTACAGAAAAGTGTTTATAACAGTATTTATTTTTACAATGTCCTCTCTTGTGTACCAAAGGGTCATTTTCAGAATACCAAGTATAAGGTCCTGGAAAAATACCCAAGAGTGTTTTAGATGCAATTTAAAAGGGAATAAAACCCATGCATGTACTTACATTCAAAGAATAGATAATAATAACAGGAAAAAACGGAGAAAGTTTGAGCAAATTTGACTGAACCGTTCAAGAATTATGAATGTTCAAATGATTCTTAAATGGGCAACTCTACAACTTGTGGAGATTATGTGTGGAGAACTCCCCATTGGTTTTGTACACAATTTTTCACAAATTTTCGTTTTCCTAATATCTAAGGTGAGAAGGTTATCACATTCTTTCAGAAAACATGAAGAATCATTTTGCTGAGACATACTTGTACAACAAGCAAGAGGCAATCATATATTTCATCAAAAATGAGAATTTGTGAAGATTTGTGTACAAAACCAATTGGGAGTTCTCCACACTTTTATCTCAAAAAGTGGTAGAGTTGCCGATTTAAGAATCTCCACAATGATGATTAAATAAACTTTAAACATTCTCCTAAACGTTTCAACTAAATTTGCTCAAACTTTCACTGTTTTATTTCTTTTATGGTTCTATAGTTCTGTATTCTCTAAATGCAGGAGGATGTTTGGGTTTCATTTCACTTTAATTTGACAAGCAACAACAACGGTGCAGTTCCCAAAGCCAGGCTGTTCGATGATGCAAAATATTACGATTTGCCTAAAAAGAATTGATAATGGTAACAAAAAAGCATGGTGCAGAAAAAGAAAGAAAGAAAGAAAGAACGAAAGAAAGGAAGTAGGAATGAAGAAAGGAAAGAAGGAAGAAATGAAGAAAGAAAAAGTAAGAAAGAAAGAAAAAAGGAAGAAAAAGAAAAACGTAAGAAAGACAGAAAATTAAGAGGGGAGGAAGGAAGAAAATAGAAAGAAAGAATGAATAAAGACAGAAAAAGAAGAAGAAAAAAAAGGATAAAAAAGAAAAAAACAACGTGTGTCCTCAAAGGTGGTACAGGCCGTTCTATCTTTAATCATAAAATGAATATTGTTTCTCATTTACATCTCTCATCATAAAACTCTGATTCTAACTCATACAAAATTTATTTCACACTTTGGTAAGTTTAAGGCATTGTGTACAAAATAAATTTCTCTGTTGGATTTGTCGTGGTAATGGATTTTCTTACTCTCCACACTCACGTCATGTGACATGTGAACTTTGAGGCGACATCTAGGCAAAAAAATAAAAAAATATCAAGTTAAGAATGAAAAGAAATAAAACCCCAGAAGTACATCCTGAGTGACCTGATGTTGCTTACCACAAACTGACGGCCATTTAATTTCCCCTCGAGCTCTCAAATACAGTATAAGCCACTGGTTCATCTGTCTTATCAGGGTTTTTTTCAAAAACGATTTATACAATAATGTGATTTGACGCTTCTTACAAGAAACCAATGGTCATTTTTAAGCCCGTATCCATTCTTTAGCTCGCGTTCCCGCTAACCACGAGTGTATTTGGCCTGAAATGAAGTTATAACTTCTTGCTTTGTGCATTTCCGTCCGTCGCACGAGGAAAAGAAATCAATAAAATTACTGATCCAAACAAAATCGGATTTACATTTTCCCGGTAGGATTCATGGTCCAGCGAAATACAGATGATTCTATTTTTATTTTTTCAGAGTGAGGAACATCTCCTACAAGGACAATTGTGTTTCAACTTGGAATTCAGTATTCTACAGGGACTAAGAATTATACGGACATTATTATATTCCGGGTATAGTAGCCATGATTATGCTGAAATTAAATTGTAGTATTTCTATTTAAGATAACGTAATTGTGCACCTTTCCGTACGTATTTTAAATCTCACCGAGCATTAATCAGCCATTAAAATCGTGGACGCATTGTTATCTTTTCAAAGCTGTTGCAAGTTACAAAGTTATACAGTGTAAAATAAAGTTTATTATAGACAGGTTGTAATGTTTTTTCAAATGATTTTGATTGGTCTGTGACGAAGTGCAATCAACTCTCGACCTGACTATTGACCCTGCATAAAGACGAGCAGGCACGTGAAGTACATAAATTATTGCAGTTATTCCCTAAACAGATTTCAATTTGAATTGAATTTTTCAATGATATAGAGGGCGTCATTTGAAGAAAAAAAATATAAATTCAATTTTGTTGTGGACTTTGACGCAGAAAGGTGCACGTAATTTTACTTGTTCCTCATTATTATTGTTATTTTTTTTTTTGGGGGGGGTAGTACCACTGTTAGTTAAGATATGTCAGGACTGATTAAACACTAATGTGCTTGCAAAATAAAATCGTAAGTATATGGTAGTGTTTATATTAACACATTGTGGTGCTATGATAGCATTTATGTTAAAGACGCTATATAAAACCATGGAAGACCCGTTTAAAAAATTGTCGAACTTATCTATCTGACATAGCTGACAGTGTTTGAATGGACAAATAAACACCCTAGAACACAAAAGTTTGGACAGTTATGCTGTCACTAGTACAATATGTACAGATACAAATTGGCATATTAATTATTCTCAGCTGATAGGAAATTCTGCAACACTGTGGGGGAAGGCTGGAATGGTCTCTCAATGATTTTCATTTTTTTAAAGCACTTAATGATCGTTTTAAACTGCAATTTTTTCAGGGCTTCATTTTTAGACCGTATCAGAGACACTGGTAGCACGGGGAATCATGTAGCTCAGATTTTTTTTAAAACTGGAAACATTGTTACACAATGCCTTTAAAACAAATTTGTGTTAATTTTAATACATACGCATTGTGGTGCTATGATAGCATTTACGCTTTATGTTAACACAAATTGGTGTTAATTTTAACACATACGAAGTGGAAATATTCTAAGTCTTTTTTTTTCCAAACGGAGCTTCCACAATCGTAAACAGCTAGTGCGTTTATAATGTTTTCGGTATTGCACATGCGCGTATAGAAACACATTATCACACGATTATGAAATGTAAATTGGTCACTTTAAGGGATCTTCAGACTTACATGCCGTGAATAACCTACTTCACCGATCTCACAAATCGTACAATAAAGTAAACACCATATAATGTCTCATTACATGTCATATAGTGTCCTCTCCTTTCGCGGGGAAATGATGTATTTAATCTGATGTAGGCGTTGAGCCGTTCTATTAATAATTGACATTGAAATCACTACACGCGCGCCGAACATTATCTACTGAACTCAAAACAGACGATAATGCTTTGGTTTAGCACTTTCTTGATGGCCTGTAACTAGGGCACGATCTTCATTATGGTAATGGTGCAATGTATGACCAGACTGGCATATTGAATCAATTACTGTTAAAGCCCCACTTTTAAGGCAATTCATGACCAATAATGGCCTAATTTGGAAAAAAGGAATGCGACTGACAAATCACTCAAACCTGAGTTATAGATGTTTTGTTTAAACAACTTAAGCTTGCTGTACATTTAGGCTAAATTTGGAGAAGAATTAATCGTAGAAAGTTAAAGGTAAATGACATGATTGGGGTAGTCCTGAACTTGGGCTGAATCTATTCTAGAATCAAATTAACTAAGAAGGATTCTGCTCTGAAAATGATGTAGTCAGTCAACGTTGACTCATTCTGAGATAACTAATGTCAATATCCCCAGTGGCAGGCAAACCCGTTGTGTACCTCTCTATGGCTTCTATTTCTGTAGGGGCTCGAGAGAATTAAATACTATTATGTTCATGCTTGATTCTCCTTCAGTAAACAATTTAGAGACAAATCCTCCCAGCTGGGAGATCCACTCCAGCTGGTGTATAGTCGGTATATATTTCAACTCATTTGGTTCTTGAGGCATTTTCAAGCGTTCCCAATCATGTCACTAACCTTTAAAGCTCCACATTTAAGGGGCAATCCATGGCCTATATACTGATTCGGCCAAAAAGAAAGCGAGTGAAAAATCACTAAGACTTGAGATATTGATGTTTTGTTTAAACATCCTATGCTTGCTGTGCCCTCAGGCAAAATTTAGAGAATAATTGATCATTATATTGAAAGACAGTTAAGTCAAAATACCGTGAAATTGCATTGCTGTCAATGTGACAGATAGACACAAATTTCTTAGTTATAAGAAATGACAATTTTCAGCAGTATTTTCGAATACACTTTTTTTTTCAAATTCAGTTCGTTTATGCAACTATTATACACATTAATTTAATTTCTTCTGAGGTCAAATTCTCGTCAAGGTTGTTTTTACGCAGACTTGTTCTACCGTATAATACAATGCCACACTCCCGTCATTGTTTATAACAATTTGTTATGTTCCTTCATTTTATTTATGATTATTTTAATTACCTGTTCAAGGATATGTCATCTTGTCATCTTTTGCTTTGCATTGCATTGCATTTTGATTTCAATTTTATTTTTGTTTGCTTAAAATGGATGAATATAATCGTAACGTAATGTAATGAAATAAAACAAACAATTTGAATATCAGGTGTAGTGTGCTTAATGTGCTAACGTGACCATGAAATATATGGCAATAAAATTCAACAAACGCTAGATGTTTTGCCCAAACAGTGACATACCACATGTTTCGTAACAACTTGTTTAAAGGGCCCCAACACACTGGCTGGTTTACCTTATACATGTAAATGGTTCTCTTTAAAGTTAACAAATCATAATTTCGTACCGTAAACATGTTCAGAGGTTGAACATGTGTCAAATCGTCTAAATGTCGTTGTTCAGTTTCTAAACACTGAATGTCAATAATCTAAACACCTTTTTTCCATATATATCCTTGCTATCACTTTCTAAACACTAATGGTAAACACTGTTTACAGTGTAATAAAAGAAACATGATTACACAATCACTTTAATAACCATAAAAACCATTGAAATCTTGTAGCCGTTTAATAATCACAAAGATTTGTTCGTTGTTTTGTTTTGTTTTGTTTTTTGGCAGTATACGTCCAATAAGTTCATCTCTCAAACACAAACAAACAAACAAACAAACAAAAAATCATCTGCATGGATTGACCCAGGATGTCCCACGTGACATAAATCAGTTCGGATGTTAAGCAATGTTTCTAATGACATCAGAAACTTATAGCTATAAAAGTGACGTCAAGGATATTGTGTCCTGGATATAGCATTACTGACGTCACAATTTCAAGCTACCTCCAAATTGAGTCATCACTTGAATTCCGTGAGCATTTCTGCTTGTAAGGATTACCAATATGATATGTACATACTGTAGCTTTTGTATAAGCTTACATAATGTTGTACGACATAATATAATACACAGCTCGATGCTGCAGACATAATATGAAATTATCAGAGTGACATCAACAACACCAAAAGAGCATAGTTTATTCTAATCATTATTAACAACATCTGGTACCAAGATACGTACCTTTAATACTGTGCAGAACAGAAATAACAATTTCAAATAGATTGATCAGACACAGCTGCTACATCAAATTCAACATGATTTTACTTCTAAAATATTTGTCTTTCGTAGAAAAGATCGAAGGTAAAAATAGTCATGATATTTGCAGTTTCTGCTATCAAAAGAACAATATTTGTAGCGATATAGTCAATACTACCATATATATTTATATTTGAATAGGTGTTTAAGTATATCGCTATACGTATAGTATTGTGAAGTACGAAATTTATATTGTATCGTTTGGTCCATGACCGTTTGTCACTGATCGGTCAAAGATGTTTTTGGCCGCAGGAGGTCAATGATGTTTGCAGTTTTTCCTATCAAAGGAACAATGTTTGTGGTGATATAGTCAACACTATCTGAATAGGTGTTTAGGTATATAGCTGTACGTAGTATTGTGAAGTACAAAATTTATATTGTATCGTTTGGTCCGTGGTCGTTTGTCACTGATTGGTCAAAGATGCTCACGGCCGCAAACGGTCAATACTTTTGCGATATTTTATCCCACCCATACTTCCGGATATATTTGTCATTGTATAAAACTGCATTTATTTAGATTGAAATGCGTATATCGTCGAGACCTGGAGCAAATTATTTTGACCTTGACTTTGAATTTGGAGACATCATTGAGTGTTGAATATTATAACTGCCCTTAGGCATTACATGATATGATATGAAAAGAAAATTAGTTATACCGGTAAGTGATACAAGGTGGTTTAGTGAATACGTTCAGATAATGAATGCCATTAAACTTGAATGGAAACATGTTCTATCAAATTCATTCAAAGCAATTCTATTTCACTTTCCACATTCCCAAAACAACACAAATCAAGTAACATTTGAAATATAAAGTACATTCACATTATAGATCACAACCTGTGGGGAGCCAACTTAAAAGTAAAAAGAACACGACGGCTTGACGATTTGGCCGCCTTTGCGAATATTGATGCAAGTTACATAAACAAAATCGTTTAAGCAGAAAGAATTATAACATATCATATACTACAAAGTAATAAGGCTAGTTACATACTACGATATAAGCAGATTAGAATAAAATAGAGGTTACGAGGAAGAAGGAAGAGGGGAGAGAGAGAGAGCGAGTAGAGGTACAACCAACTTCACATAATGGTAATATGTACTGACAGTTACTAGACGTTAGTATCGTTTGTAATATTCGTTCAATAATTATAAGAAGTTAAAAACTACATTTTAAACCTGCTATTCTTCGCAATGAAGAGGACCAGAAAAAATGTGCGGCTTGACTTTTAAGGTCGATTAAGGTAAATGATATTTTGAGATTTCTAAGTTTGATATGAATGGAATGACCTATTTATCGTCAAGTAATTCTGAACATAGTGGTAAAACATTACCGATTGAAACATGAACAGAACACTACAGATCAATCTCAAAAATTGATAGTAATTC
>JZLH01S0385205.1:42222-55824 GCA_001188425.1 Eucidaris tribuloides | reverse complement strand
AGCATTGTCTTTCAGCACGGCGCGCAACCGGCGCGGCCTAAAATTTTGCAGTTTTGTAGTCCTGAGCATAGAATTTTAAGGTTTTCTGAAGCCTTAGCTCCGTTCCGAAGACCCCCATTTTTAACGCTTCAAGCGAGTTCCAGACCGCCCGTTTCGATTCCGGTGCGGAACAATAGGTTCAATTAGTAACAGTCGGAGTGTTGTATTGATGATCTATTTCTATTTTTTGTTGATTGTAGACACACCAAATGGGCTATACCGACGAGTTTACATGGAAGAAACTAACTTGAAGACATTTTCTTGCCTCCATTTGTTCACTACTCCGTCGAAAAGGGGTCAGGCATCTTTCAACAATCTGGAATGAGTTATTCTTTGAGTCTTTTCTCGTGATGGAACAAGAACGACGGATGAACAATAGAACGGCACCATGTCGACGAATTGGGAACAAATATCGACCAAACTTTCTCAGGTGGCAAAAACCACGAACATTAGACATGAAAGGACATTCACCCTACCTTCGTTACAAGTCCCCTTTTTACAGGATGATATTCCTACAGGGGCAAGCACTCTTACAGATCAAATTTGCTTCATCTGATTGGGCAAAGTTTTTTTCACAAAACGTATATCTGCGACCAAAATGACCAAAGCATTTGTGATGACCTCACCGTGCAAGGACAGTTAAAATTCAGACAGCGTCACAAACAACATGGGAGATGAGAATAACAGTGTGACCAGTCAGCCATGTCGAATATCCAGATATTTATTGACGAAGTCATACCACACCGGAAAACATCAGTGCAAGGGTCTTTGGAAGTAAAAGAAGTCCTCCACCGGTACGAGACTCGTTGCACAAAGCTTTCCATCAAAAATGGTTTCTGGATTCTTCCGAAACGCGAGAGCAACCCGACCTTGTTTAACGTTCTGTGATTAGTTTTACGCAAGGAGGAGAAGTATCCGAAACCCGACTACCAGGCGGGCAGAGGCAACAGCGGTCGCCACGATGAGGTGAATTATATCACGGGGGGCCAGGCGAGAAGGCGTTTTGTTCACCGATATAGAGAGAACTTACGTTTTCAAACTCGACCGAACGAAAGAACACTACCCATCACAGACCAGACAGAGTAATGTTCCAGAACATCCCAACGAATTTCTTATCACGATAGTACGGTGAGATGGTGATTATGAAAATAGGATGAGGTATAATGTGAATGAATTTGCTCGATTTCTATGGTCAAACAATCTATGGAAAGTCTTGCAGCGTCAGTCTTACGAGATGAACGTTTAAAATACAAACAGTAATGACGAGAGCACTACAATGAAGACACATTACTAAAATTAATCAGAGACTAATTTGAACAACAGTAGCAAGAATACTCCATAGTGATATGAGAAACAGGTTACTGTACGCAATAAAGGTTTTGAACTGTCACAAATGACGATTGCCACTGGTATATCCTTACCACTGCGTATCGTAGTGTGAATGGGCGAATTGCCGCACGGGTGGAGAAGCGGTCGCAAACCTCGACACTCCGTAGGGTGTTTACAGACAGGAAGCCGGGTGTCCGAACGAGAAAAGGGGCGTCCTTATCGCATCATCCGCAACTCAGAGATGTATATGGTGATGCCAGCGTGATGGTCATGACAATACCTACTGATGACAGTATTTTTCCGAGCACACGACCCTTATATACAGTGATTCTCATCAGGTTAGGCGGTTTCCGATTATGACCGTAATTACCAAAATAATTAAGCGGGAATTTCCAACCAGGAAATGCTCATCGAATTTCATTTCGAAACAAAGGACGACACGCCAAGCCTAGAATGATGTGCGACTGAAGATTAAACTCGTTTATGAGGAGACGCAACGAGCAAGAACAACCCGAACCTTCAACCACACAGGACAAGAGAACTCAATGTCTCACGGCGTCGTGACCAGGAAGTGTTTGAGCACAGTTGTTAGGGGTGCAACATTGCTATTCGCCAGACGTTGTATTTTTGGAAAGATAGATATGAGGAAATTAACCATTCAGGAGAAAGTTTTCGAACAACGACAAAGGAATGAAAAATCTGTAGATAAGTGGAAGTTATCTACAGCCACTCATTCCATGCGGTAATCTAGATATCTACCAAATGCGGACATGATCTCCGGCGTAGTTGATGTGGGTTCAAAAGCTGAGCCACGGTAAAGCACAGCCGACACCGATATCAGGGTCACTCTGGAAATGGAACTATAGAGACAACCACGCATCTGAATTAATGACCGTTTCCAAGGGCTGGTCGATAGGTTGGAAACTATGACACGTCTCGCGAGTGGGTAGGGAAGGAATTCGCTTGACGTCTATTATATGAACCAAGCAAAGGGAGACCGATACCCGACACCTGGGATACGTAATCTTTGTCCACCAGTGGATAGTAAAACATTGACATCGACCTGGATATTCTGCCTCGCTGACCTATTGGACGGGCAGGAAGTAATCAACGCACTTGCAAGCAAAGAACTTTCTGCGGCCTAACAACGCAAGATAATCTGCCACAGGTGGAACGTCCTACGGGAAATAGATGTGGAGGTCAGAAAGACGTCATCAGTACAGTGAGCGTAGAATTCATCATCGGAATAATGACGTCTTCCCACCATACCGTGACACCTCGCACTGCCGTCCTCAGCTTCAGTCACGCAATCGCGAGGTCTCACAGCTCACTTCTTCATCCAGGAAGGAGCAATGGTAAGAAGCTCGTGAAATCGTTCGCATCTACTCAGAGGGAGCACCAACGTTGAATCACCTGGTTCTCCATCGCACGACTCAATGCGGCAAACAAAAGACATCATCGTGATACCCATTTGCCTCCTTCTTTCAGACGGCCCCCGATTCAGCAACACAGCCAGCCGTTCGAGGACCGAAGGACTGAGGTGAAATCAGGCTAACTCATTCAGGATGGCGTCTCTCTTCCTGCGACCGTTTGTTTCTGTCCGATCGGAATTTGGGCAACTCGAAATTCCAACAGCGTCCAGAATGGTGTTACTTTAAAACGTGTTGTTAACGCTTTTTTTAAGTTTTTGTAATTTCAGTTTTATCTTCCGACACCTAGTGGGAAGATGCGTTAGGTCGATTAACAGCAGAAATAGTTCATCATTTTGTTGAGGTTACACTTTTGTAAAAGTTACGTGTGAATACAAAATGCTGCAGATACAGTTAATAATCATGTTATGCTGAACTACCTTGCAAACAGGCTAAGGTTGCCAAGTTCGTGCAAAACTCTTTAACGTTGCCAAGACGTTTTGGAATTTGACCAGCGCAAAACTTTCCTGCAAAATTTTTGTCAGTAGAAACATTCAGAAGGTATTATCTTCCCTTGACACAAGCACAACCAGTGGAAGGAAATGTTGTGTTACGGAAGTTGTTGTTTACAGAGCATTTTCTCTATTTTCACCTGTCAATGTTTTATCGTTTTTTTAATGTGTCTGTATTTTTTCAGTGAAGCGAATTTGTTATTGGTAATAGCTCAATCAATAAAAAAAATATATATATATATGAAATATACTTGGAAATCTGCGATCGTGCTGTTGGTTAATTAGTATATCTGAAAAAGCCACAATGGATGATTTATTAGGTGTAACTTAGAAATTATCGTATATGTTATACGTCATTCCAAAATTTGTTTGTTTTTCTTACGCTCACGTTTTCCACAGGTCGATTCCAGGAGTGTAACTAGTGGTATCTGTCTGGGCAAGCAGGGCGGCTTATATCAGCCAGGGAATCACTCTTTCGTGGCCTTCGCAGTCCTCGCCATCCGTTCTCATCCGTACTTTGGCAACGCCTCATTTCAGGGTTACATCGCGATCGATATAATTTTTATCCCGAGTGATTGCGATGATTTCCGTTCAATTGACCAAACTTTATGGCGAGGGTCCGGAGCACGTAGTGGTAACGTGGCTTCCCGGCCTACAGCGTCCGTAGTTCGAGCCCAACATCGTGCGTGGTGGTTGTGGTCCTTGGAAAAGGCATTTTACCCCCTACCCATGTACCCGTCCCTCGCATGGACGTTGAATGACGAGGGGCTCCGTGTTGAGACAGAAACACTTAGCAGCTGTTAGAACCCCACACTTCAACGAATAAGGGAATGGTGACTACCCGGCGCAGGAATCGTGGTTGGCCATTCCTACATATTTAACATTCTCGGTTCCTTTCTATGGCGCGTATATAGAATTCTGCCTTGTGATAAGATACATTGGGTCCAATTTGTGTCATGCCGCAATTCGCCTTCGGGCTTGCAGCGTGAGCTCAATGTATACCATTGTGTATAGATATTTATATGATAGTGTGGATAACTAGTGCGTTTTCTTTCTACCCTCAAAAGTAATTACGATCTATGAACCAAAAGGACGCACTGAGATATGTGACGTAAGCCCAACAAAAGTTATTCATCAAGCTAATTTTGTTTTCGGCATTACAGTTAGTGTTGTTTTTCTATGCGTGACGGCGCCTCGGGGGCCTATTTTTCTCGGGCGGCTCAGGTCTCGTCTTAGGGTCAGGCATCTGTACATATCTTACGGATATAAAGGTTGCGTTGTGGGGTAGCCTCCGGTCTTGGAATGTGCGTGCTCAGAGATTATTCAGGTCGTCAGCGCGGATAAGTAAATTTGGCGAATTAGCTGTTATGGGTTCATATACAGGCATTTGCATGATTATATCTAAATTCAGGCCATATTTTTCGCTTAGATATCACCTTTGAATGTCAAAATCGATTTGATTATCTATGTTTTATTCGATTCTGTATAACTCATGTAATTATCGGTGGCAAATTGCAATTTAGTTCACCAATCCCTTTGCTAACACGAGTGTTGGGGGAAGCGGAACGGTAATTTATTTCAAAATTGAATACAGTTTGTCGTCAAAACTTGTATTTAACACTCTTGCGGGTGTGGTTGTTTTGCGGCTTATGTGTCATACCTTAGAAAATGTATGCTTTTCTGTAAAAATCCAACCATGCCGTCGAATCAAGACATTTTCACTCATTTGTTGGTTCCAATGTGTTTCATTTTCCGGGGAAGTAAATTATTATTGGTAGGACTTCCAGTAACAAATAAAAAGTATGCGAACTGAGTTGTCTTCTCGGCGATGGTTGCGAGCTGATAGCACCCAAAATGTTATGGCACAGGCTAATTTGGTGCGATCTTCAATCAAAAAGTACAACATAGTGATTATCTGACGCTTGATAGTAGTTACTTAATGCGACAAACAAAACCTAGACTACAAAATTTGGAAACTTATACTAGCCACGGAACATATTCATGAATAAACGTACGCCCAAGAAGATTTCAATTGCGGGTAGAGGATAAAAAAAAGCCTGATCTACACCACATTAAGTTCTAAGGGAGGGAATGGTCATGGTTAAAACTTGTCAACCTGAGTACTTGGTATATTTTCACTTTTTTAAGAATAAATAATCATTTGGAAATATGATTTTGTCAAGGGTTATTCTTATGTGGAGCTCACATTTTTTAACGTATGTGGTATTGTTAGCTAACATTTTTGGAGATTCAATAAAAAAAAAAAATGTCACCCTGTGTTCTGAGCTACATATAGTGTGGTTGAGATTGAACATATTAAAGCATGGAGAATAAAAGTTTGGAAATTTTAGTGCTGCCACTGGCAAGATATGAATGATAACAATAAATTTAGCGGGCGAGTACAAAATAATAGTTTAGATTCTGCACACAGTAGTCTGTGGGAGGGGAATGGACAGTGTGAATCGGTCCAACTTTACGATTTTAACTTTTTTAAAGCCACTAAAATCATCATTTTTGAAATACAATTTTTTCAGAGCTTTATTTTAGACCTTATCAAGACATGGGTGCATTGGATCATGTTGGCTGAGATTTTTTAAAACTGAAAAACGATGTTATTACAATGCCTTTTAAAAGTCATTGGGCCTCCTGGATGACCTCAAATAGAGTGTTTAATTGATTTCATCAACGCAAAAATACCACTCTTCAAAACTATACTGTAGATTTCGCTGAAATACCATTGATTATATCCTGGATGATTAATTGTTCATGAAGTCATGATTGATCATTAAAGCTGTTGGAGATAATGGTTTCCAAGACAGTCAGGGTCGTTGTAAATGATACACGGAATATTCACTGTAGATGATGATAATTTAAATGTTTTATCAGTATCACGAAGAGTGCATTATCTATTGGTATGCGCCCAAAGTACTTTTGGTTCCTTATGCTATATTAGCACTTAAAGCTCAAGTAAAAGTTATCCGAAATTACAACTTCATTCACCAATCTTTCAACACAGTTTTTCTATTGCAACCAGGTATCAGAAAGATCATTATAACCCATTAATGTTTATACTGACGACTCTCGTTTTTTTTAACCATCAGCAAGTTGATATTACTCGAGGAGAAATTTTGCATTTTGAAAATGGAAAACTTTTAGGCGCGACAATTTGCGGGCTGCATTGATAGAGTATTGATTATTTTTATTCTGAAAATCACTGGACAATGTATTTGTCATCCTAAGTTTGGGGCTTTAAGGGGTAAACTGCAGAGATAACAGAATAATAGGACGTCTATTCAGTTCTAATCATTTATATCCGTAAAAGTATTTGACAACTATGCAAGTTTTTTTTGTTCTCTTCCCAGATTTTACATTCCGTTAGTATGATGCCGTACGTTTGTTTTTACAGACTGCTTTTAAGTTATGAAAATAAAACGCCTCTTAACTTTAAGTTACAAGTACAATTGCAGTTACAATGTTTTATGTGTCATTTTAGATGTGTCATTAGTTTCGTTTATTTCGCCACGTTTCGGACACGAAACTGGGTTTGAGTATGTCACGTTTCGAACAACGAGAGTTTGTCGACAAGACCTTATTTGTAATTGAGCATACAATTAGATTGTTCATCTTTAGTCAAAAACAATCAAAACATAAAGTTTATACAAAATGCAATTTCCATGTTTTACAATTAAAATGATTCTTATTGAAATCTTGGCACCAAGTATGCGTAGCCTCCCCCCCCCCGGAAAAAGTCGGTTGCTACAGCGTTTAAGAACCAAAATCAAGTTCGTTGAGATTATTTATCGCCTAGTATACTTTGCATATTAACAGGTAATATGAACCATTCACAAATAAAATTATTAGGTTAGTTGCCCCTTAATTTTGGGGTGGGCTATTTATGAAGTTTGCCACACTTTTGTAAGGCAAAACTTGCAAGTGGAGTTGGTGGAACAAAGTTCTTTTGTTGAACTGTTTTTTGATAACTGTCTTTTTTTTTTGGGTAAAATTAATTTGATCTTTTCCTGTACTCATATAAACTATAATAAACATGTATCAATGTGAAATGAATTTATGCTCAGCAACTACATTTGTAATGTTTGAGACTGGGATCTTCTGAACACTAATGCATCTGTCTTGCCAATCTTTTTCGATATCAACTAGCAGAGTGCGTAAGAATGCTTATTTATTAAATCAAATTTAAAATTTAGAATAGCACGTGTGGAGACACGTTTAAAAGATTGTCGAAGCTTTGCCATACTGACATATCGACAGTGTTTAAGATGGACGAATATGAACCTTGACGTTGTTAGAACACCAAAGTTTGGTAGTAATGCTGTCCCTAGTACAATATGTGCGATTCAAATTGCGTAACATTAATTTCCTATCGGGGCGATAGGAAATTTGCCACGCAGTCTATGGGGAAGCTTGATGCGGCTTCAATGATTTTGACTTTTTTAAAGCACTTACTGATCGTTTTAATGCAGTTTTCGGGCTTCATTTTCTGCATGTGCAGAGACACTGGCGTAGCATGGGGAATCATTGCAGCTCAGAGAGTTTTTTTAACATGGAAACACTGTTATACCAATTGCTTTAAGCTGGATGTCTTAATAATCATACATGTTTACTGTTCAAATAATCAACGTTGTTGCGTAATAGATTTTCTGGAGACAGAAACGGTTGTTTGGATGTGTATTCCGTGTTTTCCTGTTTGACGTTTAAATGCTGTTTTTTTAAACTAAATATACAAAGATTTTTTGAGTACATTTGAAAGAGTTTTACAAACAGGTGCAGATTATTTAAAAGGGGTGGCTACGCAGCGGTACCGTCATTGTTGCTGACAAAGGGGTGTGTGTACAAATAATGTTTACGATATGACAGAGCCTAGGTCACATTCTGATTCTCGGCGCCTTACGATGACTTTACTCGATTTTCTTGTGCGATTTTGGGGGCTATCGGACGATGGTACGGGCTACGACCGTAATGTTCACTTATCTATCGGTATCGTGCGATTTCATGTACTGGCCCTTCTGTATCTGCAGGTGCAGAGATTGCTACAGCGAAGACGCAACAGATATTGCGCGGATAAGTCTGCAGTCTCCTCGAATCTTCTTCAGATTCATGACGGATATCGATATACAGTCGTTGATATCGTGAGGGAGTGACACAGGATTGTGTGAGCCTTGTTGTCATTTCGGTGTTCGGAGTACCGCCTACAATGCCTTACATCGGTAGCGATGACTGTATTATCAGCGAACGCCTGCGGTGCGGTGCCCTGCGTTTCGTCGTCGTTTATGTCATCTTATCGTATACTCGGTCATAGGACTTCGAATTTAAAATATTGTTAAACTTACACTACAATATCGTACGAGCGTTTAGGATGCCCACAAGGGAGCGGTCGAATCGTTACGAAAATCTACGCCGAAGCTTGTCGTCACCTGGGAGATGTACGATATTGGAAGATAAGATGAGTTTTGCGGTCCGCCGTAAGGTCATCGTATCGCCAATGTGCCTAGCCAACACTGTTATGTTCAGGGTCTTCGTTAATTCGCTGCACCTCATCGCTGTTGTTATGGTTGACTATTGATAGTTTCTTGTGATGCGTAGAGTAACCAGCAAGGCTGTTTGATCCAGCGGCGAGAAGGAAAAGAGTAGTTCCAAGTGGCGCTTTGTTGAGTCATCGGATCCACTTGTCTCGGCTGCTGAATCAGTGACAAACAAAGGCAGGTACGTAAGAAAACAGGTCGGCAGGGTTGCATTTTTGCTTAAAAACTTCCAAAATACCAGTGTAAGTTTGGTGAAAAAAAGGCGCAATTTGCATTTGATGCATTTAATGGTAGTACAATTGATATGTTGGAAGTGGACGTAGTTTATCAATTTTGAAACCGCTTTACAAAATTGGCCTGGGAGGTGTCATGATTTTTGCACGTCAAAAAATATCTATATGATTAATCAGCTGAATCATATTCCATGTGAGGCTTAATATAATAAACACCGCTATAGAGCTTGGGGTGGTAAATATTGAGTTTTGTGTTGAAAAATCTGGACGGTTACTCATCCCTTTTTCAATTGCTCAGGAGCAAATTTCAAAAATCCGCGACGTCAAAGCGTGACGTGCCGTTCCAAATGGGTTCGATCAGCGTTAGCCAAAGGTCGGCGCAGGGCGCTAGCCGTTAAACACAGAGGCGCTGCGCTGCGTCTTGCGACGGTGCACAGTACCGCGGATTCGCCGTTGAGCAAATTGAATCCAGAAAGAAACATTCTGGTAAATGTCGTGTCTTAGTTTTCTATAAAACAAAACAAATTATGACGTTGGATTCAACTTTTCACACACCTTTGCAGTACTAGACTACCGTTTGGTCATTGATATAGGGAAGTTAATGGCTTGAACATCTGAACACAATTTTATTACTCTCGGCTGCCGGGGCAGGAATTTGGGGTGGCAGCGGTTTACCGCGGCAGACCGATTTTGCACGTGACGATTATGCGCGACACATACTTTTGGATCCTTTTGGCTTTTTGGAATGGATTTATTGTTGGAACAAACGGGAAAGTGCAGCATTAACTATCTATGAGCACTTGTGGTAGCTTTATTTACTAAAAATAGGGTTTCATGATGATGACTTTCAGGTATGGCATTGCAAAACGCACAAAAGAAGTCGGTTTTGTGTTGTGTGTGTGGAGGCGGGGGGGACTTCAAACTATTAAACTTGCACTAAGGTAGGATCTTGTATTAATCATTAATTACGATACGATGCGAATTTGAATATTTGATTTAGACCATCACATTATATACAATATTATCATCTACAATTAGGTTACTTTCGAGGCTACACGTTGAAATTTGGGCATTAGAACTGAGATTACACAAATTTACAATGTTAATGTAGAGAAATATCTTCATTTGCTTATAGATGCCTTATAAGCATGCAAATTAAAGAATCAACATAAACCCATTGTATAAAAAAATAAAATCTCTTGAATAAAAGCGAGCGTTCAAAGAAAGCAATAAACTATTGAATATCGTTTTGTGTCAAGCTACTGATTAGTGCTTGTTTAATTAAATGTTTGAAAAATGTACAAAACGAAACTACTTTTAATCGAAATGTCCAATGTCAGTGTTGTATTCGAGGATGATAAATAAATTTGATTTGCTGTTTTCTACACACACACACGCAGACAGCCACAGACAGACAGACAGACAGACACACACACACACACACACACACACACACACACACACACACTCACACACACACACACAAACTCACACAAACATATCACACACACATGTAAACACGCATACACACTTAACAGTTAAATAATGCAACATGTATTAACAAACATACACAGTCCCGGACCCCCCCCCCTCCCAAAAATAAAGGCGGGGGATCCAACTGATTATAAGAACCAAAATGCCAGGTTAAAATAAAATCTACACATATCATTCACATCATGATGGAACTTGCATGGTTAGGTTCCTGACTGTGCACATCGGAATTCCCTATGGGCCCAGGTAAATGGTGAAAATAAAATCTATCAAATCACTAAAAATCACATGCTTTCATTTTTGAAAAATTGCTAAAATACCGGAAAAAACTGTGGGACTCCAATTTTTATTGCCATAAAAAAACCCATAGTGATTTGCTTTCTGATATTGTAAAAAACACAATATAAAACATTTTTGGAGGGTTTGTGTTTTTAGAAATAGGTGTCATGTTGTAGTTGTCTAATCAACCAAAACTATACTTGGGTCTTAAAGTATGGGGAATGAAGGGACATAAGACGTCTCTGTAAATAAAGTTGTTCACCTGACGAAATCGCATTGATAAAGGCGACGAGCAGTGATCCAATGTAACTACCAATGCCATTAAAGAACAGGAAGATTCCTGTAATGAAAGACTGGAGACACCTTGGGGACTGAGAGAAGGCGAACTCCAACCCTGGAAAAACAGAAAAAATATGTTGAATATAATCGGATAATATGAAATGTTGAAAATCGGTAAAGGATACTTAACCTGTTTACGGCATTTAAATTCGGTTACGGACCTATACACCGAGGGTCCAAATTCCTATGACAGCGGGCATAGGTTTTTGTGTATATGAGTCTGCCTATGGCTGCTCTAAACAGGATAAGAATGAAGGAGGGGGGCGGGGGAGAACTAGGAAATCTTACTACACGTATACTGTATACCCATGCTTTCAAGCCTAGATGCGTTATTTTTGTCTATCGGATACGCCGTCAACTAGTAATCATACAATAATCACTAGAGTGCCGGGCGTGCCCATGCCCCCCCCCCCCCCTGAGTAAGAATGACCCTTTTCATTTTTATGTTTGTTTTTTATTTATCTATTTTATTTATTTATTGTATTATTTATTCATTTATATATTTATTTGCTTATCAGTTGATAGGGACGGGGACCATATACCCAAAAGGAAACCCCGACCCCCCTTGCAAGAAAATTGTCGACCCCAAGAAAGTTGAGCCCCAAATATTTTCAGTAACTACCCCCCCCCCCCCCGTTTTTTGAACGAGAAGATGACGTCTTGGAAGATTGTATACTCTCGAAATGGGGAAATGTCACTTCATTGCTCGTTCCAATCGGATATAATTCGATTGTGCCGCAAAATACATAAGAAGTAGGAACAGAGACTAAAATTATTGAGGTACAGTCTGATATATCCGCACCGAGAACCGTTATTTTACATAATTACGTTAATATGTTATAATATCACACAATGCTCACACCATCCGCGTTTTCCCCTTACGGATTCAGATGGTGTTTCTATTCTGTATACTCAGATAAACGCAGGAAAAGTAAATAACGCTAATGCCATGAGAAGGATATTTAGAATGGAATTAAGTGCAGACAGACTCTTTGGTTAATTGTTTGTTTTGATAATGTTTGGTTAATTTTTCTATCAATTGGCATTTTTTAACCAGGGGGACCATTGTCATTACAGGATGGATACAATGCCCGTGTAAAAAACAAAAACAAAAACAACGCTGAAAAATTGGGTTCTTTCGCAAGTGGGCACCAAGAAAAAAATAATAAATCAGAAAAAACAGGGAATATACTTATAACAGACGGCTTAGTTGAAAAGGGTATCTTTTCAGAACCGAATACTTGTTAAGGGTATTCTAAGATCACTTCTTTATGGTCCATTTTGAAAGTCAATGTACGAGCATAGTGTTCACCTTGTAACGACAGTGCCGCCCCCCCCCCCGGCGATTTTGTTTTTCGCTTTGAAGAACGCACCCTATGTAATATGATGAACTATTTTGCCTTTTGTATTCTCTACCAAAGGACCGTTACCCATAACACTAACGTTACCTCCCTGCTGGAAAAAAAAAAACACTATGTCGTTAACAATGCGTTTGTAAACACAGTGAGATGACTGTGAACACAATGCGACACTACACTCATGCGCATAATTATGGAATATTTTAGAGACATTTTAGAAGTTACCATTTTTCCGTGAACGGTGCATCTGGAATTAATATTTCCTCACCCCAGGTGAAACAATTACAATCTAAGTATTTCAGGAATGCTGAGCATTTTGTAGCTTCCGACTCAACGCTAAAACCTGTGTTTATAAATGGCGGTATTCAGAGTTGTTGTTGAGTCACGTGGTGGTTACGCGTGTTATTAGACTTGTAACAGGCAATTCTGATGTTAATTTAATGATATGTGACATTAGATCAAATATTATCAGGTTTTGTGTTGTTTTTTAATTACTTTAATTAAATACCCTTTTCATGACTTCTTGTGGATATTTAAACAAAATATTTAATTATTATTGCGCTCAAACGTATTTTAGTTTTTACTTTTAAAACTAAATTAGTCTTCTCATGAAATCCAAAAATTGCTTCACATACTGCGTTTTTGTGAAATAAACACTTGTCTTGAAAATTTTGGACGATATAGGAGAAAGAACTTAAGAATCAACCAAATATTCCATAATTATGAGCATGAGTGTATGTACGATTTGGTTCATTTTTACAGTGGTGGACTATGATCACTGTGTGGTCATTATGTCACATTGTGACCCGGGGGCGGGGGGGGTACTCAGATTTGGCTCCGACGGGGGTGTGCCGCTGAAGTCGAAAAACCCAACCCTTTTTTAAGGGTCATTTTGGCAGAAAATGGTACCTATTATTAAGGGTTTTTATTAAGAAAAGTGGCATTTTTAGCATTTTAGCGATGAAATAGGTGAAAATATTTAGTGTAAATCGTAAAATGTCAAACTCGTGACCCATGTTTAAGGATTTTTTCCCCCAAAACCATACCCATGTCTAAGGATTTTTTGCGAAAAA
>JZLH01S0385205.1:13914-29249 GCA_001188425.1 Eucidaris tribuloides | reverse complement strand
CGTTTGCGAGATTACAATGATGGTTTCTGTCCGCCGAAAGGTGTCACTATCTCGATTGTTCGTTCGAGTTTGTTTCCGTTTAGGATAGCGACTTCCGTAGCCTTTTGTTGTCTGGTGATTCTTCGACGGTCGAGCAGCTCGATTTACGTCCTCGAACGCGATGGCGCGTTTGTATGACGTCAATATTGCACTCGTCGCCATGTGTATCAGTGATTTTTAATACTTGGTTGCCTGGAAAAATAACGTCAACCAAGACTACTTTAAATGTTTGAATTTGGTACAACGCACACTCTCCATAGTCCCTAGCCCGGTATATGTCGTTCTTAGCTTCCAAATGCCGTTTGCTCTGTTAAAGCCCAAGTTTAGTTTTGGGGATCTTTTTTTTATTTGAAAGCATTATGCCCAAAGGTCATATAACATCAATAACAGATTCTGAATATCCTTCATTTTTTATAAATTAATTAATGAAAAATCTCGGGGACGGGGGGACCCCCGAGATTACAGGGTACCCCCCCCCCAAATTTTCGACTCTATTTTACATTATAGCATCCAAAGGGTTAATAAGGTGTTAAGGTTATCCGAGTTATACATCATCTGAAAGAACAGAGTCTGCCTTTCTGATGAGGTATAACACACTGTAGGGTTATATATATACATGTATATACTACATATCAATTCTCGTTCTTTTTTATACCGGTATCTACTTTCAGCATCATATTACAAATGTAGAAGCTGATAAGGAAGGGTAAAGGACGACAATGAATTGCTGGATACCCTAAACAGGTTGATGGTTACTTGGTTTGGTTGGAAACAGATCATTCAGGGAAATATATCAATGGAAGTTTGAGGAAAACCATCATGCTAAAGGGTAAAACTTATCACATTTGGACAATTCTTTCGGCAGTACCAATATCAAGAAAGTCTATCATGGAGCAAACATTCATTTTTGTACACATGTTACTAAATTTTAAATTTCTCTGGGTAAACTTCTTCATCACTATAAATGTAAGAAGTAAATATTAAATTGAAGATAATGAAATTTAGAATTGTATACATTATTAATAATTCTTTAGCGTGGATTTGAATTGATCAAAGTCTGTGATGGATCTGATGATTTGGTGGATGTCTTTCCATAATTTTGGTACCATTTTCAAAGATTCTTCAAGAAAATATGCAAGATTTCACATGCATTTCAGAGAGAAAGTTGTATAACTGTGAACTTAGATTGCTACCAGGCTAGTATTGCTTGATAAGTCTACTGATATAAGTAGGAACAAGAGTGAGAACCTTTAAAGGTATTGGCTAATATTTGCCACAGTTAAAAAAAAATTTGAGCCGCATGATTCCCCATGCTACCAGTGTCTTTGATGAGGTCTAAAAATGAAGCCCTGAGAAAATTGTATTTCAAAATGATTATTTAGTGCTTTAAAAAAGTGAAAATCGTAAGTTGACCAGATTCACTTGCCCATTTCCTCCCATAGACTTACTGTGTGTACACCTAGGCTATTTAAACTCGCCCCGAGTTTTATTGTTTGTTCATGTATAACTTGCCATTGGCAGTGTAACTTTCCAAACTGTTGTATTCTAGGGTGTTTATTTGTCCATTTGGACACTACTATGTAGCTCAGAAACCAAAGTTTGACAATTTTTTAAATTGAAGCTCCACAATGTTAGCCTATCACTTTAACTGAATAGGGGCCCTTCTGCGCAGCCAGTGAAGACTGAGATGGATCGGATATGTGAAGAGCTTGTTTCTAAAACGGGGTACATTTATTTTTCGTCTGTCGACTTTTTGTCACAATCCACAAAATTTTAGTATCTCCATAAGATGACACAAACAAGAAGCTGAGATTTCCACAAAAGTTGTATAAAGGGCCGAGAAAAACTACTTTATAAAAAAAACTGGTGTGTCCATTTTAATTTCCAAAAGGGGGTTATACAAAAGAATAAAAATTAAAAGAATGAATTCATAAATTTATTTAAAAAAAAATGAAACCTCACAGATTTTTTGCAAGTGTATTTTTGCATTTGCATTATGGGATACATTTTTAGATTATGTCTGTTTCAGTCGGAAACACTGCAATGCGCACAGATGTATGCAAGGGGGTCGTGATGAGGGTCATACGACATTTTGCCAAAACACACATTTTGAACTTTTCATGGTTTGCTTGTTATTTCATTGTGAAAAGGTCCAAAACTCATGAGAATGACAAACACAGAATTGTTATTATTATCACATCCTGATGCTGTGTTATTGTAAAAAGATCCAAAAAATATGCCCACGAACCCCCCCCCCCGAAAAAAAATCCTTGCTACACCCCTGATGTGGGAGAATTTCTTTAAAAAAATGTCAGAATGGTAAGAAGTGGATCTACCCTTTGGGAAACAATCTATCTCTGCATTTTCAGACAGGAATTCCCCTTTAAAGGTATTGGCTAACATTTACCACATTTAAAAAAATCTGAGCTACATGATTCCCCACGCTAACATTATCTTTGATAAGGTCTAAAAATGACGCCCTGGAAAAATTGTATTTGAAAATGATTATTTACTGCTTTAAAAAAAGTGAAAATCGTAAGTTGATCGGATTCACCTACCTATTTTCTCCCATAGACTTACTGTGTGTACACCTACGCTATTTAAATTCGCCCCGAGTTTTAATTGTTTATTCATGCATAACTTGCCATGGGCAGTGTAACTTTCCAAACTTTTTTTTTATTCTAGGGTGTTTATTTGTCCATATGAACACTACTATGTAGTTCAGATATCAAAATTTGACAATTTTTTAAAATGAAGCTCCACAATGTTAGCCTATCACTTTAATGAATATGATAAATGCATAACGAAATGGTAGGTCATACCTCCTGGTGGTCTGTTCTTGTATTTGTCGCGAGCTGCGCCAAAAATGATAACAATTAAAATGTTGAACACAAAAATGACGAGAAAGCCAAGGGCAAACGAGATCTCTTGCTGAACGTAAGACAGGACGGTGAAGGCAAAGAGTGATGCAACCTCAGTGGACATGTACGCCCTGGATAAACAAATCGTAAAAAAGGGTGTTTAGCTTTGGTAAATGATGAAAAACGAATTCTCTTGTGATTTATAAAGACCTAAATCATCCTTTGATGCCCGATAAATCACACGCCCTGAAACGCGTCTGCTGTTGAGCGAGCAATTCTGGTGAAAAAATAACAAATTTGGGGTTAGGGTTAGAGTAATGCACACAAAATCGCACACACACAAACACACACACACACACACACACACACACACACACACACACACACACACACACACACACACACACACACACACACACACACACACACACACACACACACACACACACACACACGCACACACACACACACACACAAACAAACAAACAAACAAACAAACAAACAAACAAACAAACAAACACTCACACATGTTACAGGGAGAGTTTACGAATTGTTCGGGCCAAAGCAATTTAATGTTTTACACATGCATTCTCCCATTAACGAAATTTATTTTATTTCAATTAACAAATTGCCGAGGCATATAAGGATGTTTTGGGAATAACATCGATAATAATTACGAACTTTATGATACATACACTCAACCAACCAAATGGACCAAATGCATAAATGAATAATTGACATACCAGTGATATGCTGATTGTATGATTTGGGGGCCGTATTTCTCCACTTGCATGATAGCAAAAGGTCCCACGCAGGCTTTTATGGGGGATGTCCCGATGTTTATGATGAGGAGCGCGATAATGAAGAAGATTTTTCTCTGCGTGACGGTCATTCCAAACGAAGGTCCAAATACGACCGGCCAATCGAGGGCGATCAGTGGCAGCACTCCAGTCCCTGTCCAACAAAATATATCACATTTTAAAAACATATCGTTAATCGTTTACAAAGTATAACAAGATAGATGTAAAACTTTAATTTCCAAACAGCGGGGTAACAGGTGCCTGTTATCAGGGGACAGAGCCAAAAATTTCCCGGTAAATAAGTCCAAAGTATGCATCTGTTCTTTTCATTTTTCCCGGTGGCGTTTGGTGGACTTTTCCGTTATTTTTTTTCAGGGGGAAAGTATGCTCCACTGCCCCCCGCCCCCCCCCTCCCCGGCTACTACGCCACGATGTCTAAGCGGCTGCAACCTAATAGAGCGTGGGTACGAGCAGTGGCTTAACCGTATTTGTATATTGTATGTAATATTATTATAGTATTTGTATTGCAAATTGTAAAGAACAATTGTAAACCAGTGAAAGTCAAATTTCTGGTATGACATAAAAAGAAAGAGTTTGATTACTATACGAACTTTACGCTGATAAATCTATATCATCTTCTTTGAAAACGCACAATAACCACAACTTAATTCGCTCAGTTCGCCCCAGTTGTGTTTTCCTTGGTTATGAAAATAATAATAACACATATTATCTTTTAGGCGCTAGGTGTGTTGTTTCTAAGTGCGCCGAATTTTAAGAGTTAATTACCGGAACATGATAATAATAATAACACATATGTAAATACATTTACAATTCGCAAATTCTACATGAATGTATTCAAAGGCGCAATACATTATTCATAATAAATAAAATTAAAGAACCACCATCATGGCCCCCCAAAACAAAATAATTAGAGCGCTCTTTATCACCCCATATAGCAACCTCCAGCTCCCGATCCTCTTGGGTGAGGGCTGGTAGCCTCTTCCTGCTCCGTTCACTGACAATTTGAGGGGCACGCCCAGTGAACACATAACACAGGAGCTCGACAACCCTTCAGGCCATCAGACCCCACGTGTACACCATGCGCGTGTGAAAAAAAAAACGCGTAAAAGGGGTTGCTTTTTGACGGTCGGGCGATGTGAAAGGGTATCAAAATAGTCAAAATCAGGAAAAGGGGTATACTTTTAACAGGTTAAGTTTAAAAAGGGTATCTACAATCTTATCAAACTATTTTGTTTAGGGTGTTCTGAGATCAACAGATAATTTCTTGTTTGTTGTCCATTTGGAAAGTCCATACACGCGCATGGAGCTTGTAATGGTCGACAGTGTCCCATCCCCTAGCTCCCCTTGTTATTTTTTTTTTCGCTTTAAAGAACGCAGCCTTTATGACATGAACTATTTTTTATTTACCAAAGGACAGTTACCTTTAACAAAAACATTACCTCCCTGCCGCAAAAAATACTATATCATTAACAATGTTTTTTACATAGTGAATAGATCTAATGAGATTTTTATTACATAACATGCAATAAGACGCCAGTTTCCCCAATCACCTGCGTCACACGTTTCTTACTTCGTCAAAGTACAACAACCTCGTTATTTGCGAACGATGTTCACATTGAGTCAACAAGGCTAACATCACAGAAGCAACATGGATAACGATACCCAGAATAACTTAACAACATTACTGGAAGGTCTACCTCAATGTTATACTGTTGATAGCACCATTGTCTATTTTTCGTCTGTTGTATTTGGTATAAGCTCGTTGTTCAGCGTCGCCTTCAATCTAGTAAACCTCATGGTTTTGCCTCATGTTACTCACTGTTTCAGCGAAAACATCACACTGTGCTTGTTGACATTATCGACACCATCGATCTGCTGACGGGTCTGATCTGTTGCAGCGCGGGATTCATCTTTTTATTCGTCACACCGCCATATCTGCTCAAATTCGCCTCCGTGTTTCTCTGTCCTGCCTTCGCTTGGCAGTCAATGTCGATATTGACGTTAATGGCTGTGGACCGTTATATCGCCGTCACCCAACCACTACGTTATTACGATCTTATCCCACGTCGTCGCGTGGTCATCGCTCTATCCGTCGTCATCGTCCTCGGTTTCATCAATTCTGCTGGTAGGGTGATCCAGAACCATTTCACCAGGACGTGTCTTCTGTTATGCAGCGCCTGCACCACGATAACCGAACCCAGCTTCGATATCTACAACCTGCTTCCCCTAACATCACTCCTCACCACCACCTATATCAACATCCAGTTTTTCTTGATAGCTCGAAGACACGAACGCCAAATCGCTGCTCTACGACCTCCAGCCATCGTGGACACCGACAGACCCTTCCAACGTCACGCTCGGCCTGGGTTCAAGGGGTTGAAGACCGTTTTTGTCATAACCGTCGCATTTTATATTGTTTGGTTGCCAACAACAATGACCAACCTCATTCTCGTTTTCAACATTATTGTTTCATCGAATTTACTCAACGTACTTCGAGTCATTATTCTTGCCAACAGGTGGAATCCTATCATATTATGGGTCATGAAAAAATCGTATCGGAAGATCCTCATCAATCTCATTAGGCGCCTATTCCGTGGCGGAGGCAATGAGAACTAAACCCCATTCAGATAGAGCAACTTTGCCGGCTCTGAACCGCCTTTTCTACCACTCCACTTTCTATGTCTGAATGGTTTTAAGCCTGTGAAAAGGAGTTTTACGTGAGCCCACTCTGAAATACCTCAGGAGGTGTTTCATAAACCCCATTCAGATACCTCGAGTTCTCCGGCTCTGAAACGCCTCTGCTACCCCTACACGTTCTGTCGTGTAAGCCGGCGAAAATGAGTATTATGTGAGCCCGCTCTGATACCCTTCATCTTCTGTGTGAAATGGTTAAGCCACCGCTACTCGTTGCGCAGTGTTAAACATCCGCGCCGCAAAAACAAAAGAAAATCGCGTTTATGTAATATATTTTCAATTCACTTCTATTTATTTCAATTCATCATATAAAAAAGACACTTAAAACAAACATAGAACATTACCACAATGAAAGACAACAATAAAAATTACACATGCAAATTATACATACAAAATATATGAGAATGAGGAATCAGCAAGAAAGAACAATTACATCTTATTTGGCGCTGATCCCTATATACTCCCTGTTCCGAGTTCGAGATCGAGGAGAGTATTTTCTGGTAGCTGTGTGAATGGTTTAAGACTGCAAAAAGGCGTAGCTGCCACGCCGATTTTGTGCTATCTGGAAGGGGGGGGGGGGGTTAATGGAGTATTTCAAAACCGTTCTGAACTGCCTCACCTACACCGTTCTCGTGATCCGAATAGGGCGGCGTAGAACATCTATGCCGTACACAACTCATTAGAACATACTGACTACACGTCAACTTATAACAATATCACTGTATAACAATGTTTCCAGTTTAAAAAATCTGAGCTACATGATTCCCCATGCTACTAATGTCTTTGTTACAGTCTAAAAATGAAGCCCTGAAAAAATTGCAGTGTAAAACAATCATTAAGTGCTTTAAAAAAGTGAAAATCATTGAGAGAAAATTCCACCTTTTCTCCATAGACTGCTGTGTTGCAGAATTTCCTATCGCCCGATATAAAATTAATGTGCCAATTTGTATCTGCACATATTGTACTAGTGACAGCATAACTGTCCAAACTTTTGTGTTCTAGGGTGTTTATTTGTCCATTCAAACACTGTCAGATATGTCAGATAGCAAAGTTCGACAATTTTTTAAACGGGTCTTCCACAGTGTTATACAGGGTGGCCCAGAAAGAATGCTACGAGTATGATCGCTAATTTCTTCACCCTTATTGGCAAACTGTCATTGATTTTTATTTTGTTGGTTAGAACATTCTTTTTCCAATAAAATGATACCAAGATCATTGATTTTGAGTAAGGCGTTTTGATTCTAGGGCCATTTTTCGGAGGCAGTGCAATTTCCCAAATTTACTATTTTTACACTCCAGTGATCATCAAAATATCGGAATATTCTCGCCTGTCAGCATGCCATACCGGAAACACCGCGATGACAATGCCCTCGCTTTCATAAGGAAGACGATGCGAGCTACATCTCCATTGTCAT
Source organism: Eucidaris tribuloides (assembly GCA_001188425.1). Classification (NCBI taxonomy): domain Eukaryota; kingdom Metazoa; phylum Echinodermata; class Echinoidea; order Cidaroida; family Cidaridae; genus Eucidaris; species Eucidaris tribuloides. The sequence continues at coordinate 21,419 of JZLH01S0385205.1, read as the reverse complement.
CGCGCTTTGTCTGGTATGGCATGCTGACACGCGAGAATGTTTCGGTATTCTGATGATCACTGGAGTGTAAAAATAATAAATTTGGGAAATTGCATTGCCTCCGAAAAATGGCCCTAGAATCAAAACGCCTTGCTCCAAAATAATAGATCTGTATCATTTTATTGGAAAAAGAATGTTCTAACCAACAAAATTAAAAATTAATGAACATTTTGCCGAATAATGGTGAAGAAATTAGCGATCATACTCGTAGCATTCTTTCTGGCCACCTGTAAATGTGTCTTTAAACATGCCGACGCTCGCAGATCTGCACCAGATAATGCACATAAAGTCAATAGAAGGTTAAATGCTCTGGCACGTTAAGATTAAGCATGTGGGATCCGATCCTGCCGAAGATCCACATTTTTCTCTGGTGGAAGTATAACAGTTAAACAAATTATAGAAGGATTATTCATTTGTGTGTATTTAACGACTGTTTCTGTGAAAAAAAAGTTTGGTACAAAAGTACGCACGATTACAGTTACACACTTGCACAAGGTGTATATTTAAATCAATCCACGTTTAAATCATCCAGGTCCGTAAGTAACATTTAAGAGTACATGCACAGGCGTTCGATCGGGGGGGCAGGGCAGGGCCATTCGCCCCTATGAAAATATTTTTGGGAAACAAAACATTATCGATTTTGCCCGCCCCCCCCCAATAATGTTGACTAACTTGAAAATGTATAATATGCAAAGCAAATATTTGGTTTTAAAACGCACTGAAAGCTATAAAACCATTAAAACATGGCAATAAGAATACTATTAAAATTTACAAATGCAATTGCGCCAAACCTGTATACAATATGGTGCGCCGAAAATTTTATATTTTGTTCACGGTTTTGGGCCGCCTTCCCCCCCCCCCCCCACCCATCCGAAACACGGATCGACGCCCCTGGCATCATGGTTACAGGACTTGCGTGAATGTGGTTAAGAGATTCACATTTCGCTTTTTCACCTCTATGTGACTGGTAGACGGGTCACCGGCATCCTGACACACTAGCACCTTTTTTCGCAGTATCCTAGAGCTCTCTGTACCCTTTTCTACATTCACTCTGTGTTTTTAGTGTGAAGTTACACTGCGTTAGCTATGGTATTTATTTAGTTGCTGGTACTGCAGCTGCAACAGTGAATTGACTAACCTTTTCATGGGTGAAATCAAAAGGTTCACATTTTGTCCAAAGACATTTTTCGAGGATATTTCTATAATGATAGCAATGAAAAGCAATGGTTAAGTTCATTTTTGATCACATTTTGCGGTTATCTACTTGTGGATAGGTCCACAAAATTATGATCACAACCCACCCAGACAAAAGAATCTCCTGGATATTTTATTGTGGAAAGGTAAATATAGATCCACCCAGAAAAATCGCCACTGCTTTAGTGGCTGTTAGTGTTAATCAGAGTATAATCATAAGCAAGCCTGGGCTGAGGACTGGGGCTAATTATTGTGTTCTTTGATAACAATAACAACCCACGGTAAGGGTGATCAGGTGTTGTCGCGAGATTTAACAACCAGTTTGTTCAACTAATGAGTGAAATCCCTGTTTTGCTATAGGAAATGGATTTTTCAAAGCTAAAACGATGAAACGTCATTTGCACTCGAAATTATATTTTGTGTACAATAAGGAAATAGTGAATATTAAAGGGAGAAGGAGCCAGTAACTAACAGCAACTACAGGAATTAAATTCCTGTAGTAAACAAGAGAAGCCAAAAACTTTCATAAACGAATTGATCGCTTCATCAAGACAGTGATGAAAGTCATCCTGGCGGAAAAGTTGAGGGTGGTAACTTCAACTCAATCCAAATTATATCCTCAATGTGATACTACCGTACATCAGATCAATGTTTTACTGTTTAAAGACATGAATAAAAATTGAGACATATCGCACGACAAGTTATTTCATCTGAAGAATAAATCGAATGTACTTTTCAACTATAACTGTTCTTGTCTACTTGGATGTTGATTTTCTCGCTTCTCTACCTTAAGAGTTTATCAGGTGGAAAGTCAATTGCAAAGGCCTATATTGTGTAAGTGGTCACTTTATATACACTTCAATAAAAGTTTGTATGTCTGTGTGTGTGTGTGTGTGTGCAGGTGTGTGTGTATGTGTGTGTGTGTGTGTGGTGGTGTGTGTGTGTGTGTGTGTGTGTGTGTGTGTGTGTGTGTGTGTGTGTGTGTTACACACACACCTGACAACACACACACACACACACATACAAACTTTTAGTTGAATTATATAAAGTGACACTTACACAAATAGGCCTTTGAATTGACTTTCCACCTGATAAACTTCTTAAGTAGAAAGCGGAGAAAAATCAACATCCAAGTAGACAAGAACAGAATTATAGTTGAAAACTACATTCATTTATTCTTCAGATGAAATAACTTGTCGTTGCGATATGCTTCTTTATCAATTTTTATTCATGTCTATTAAACAGTAAAACATTGATCTGATGTACCGGTAGTATCACATTGGGATATATTGGCATTGAGTTGAAGTTAACCACCTCAACTTTTCCGCCAGGATGACTTTCATCACTGTCTCTGATGAACGGATCCAATTCGTTTTATGAAAGTTTTGGCCTTCTCTTGTTTAACTACAGGAATTTAATTCCTGTAGTTGCTGTTAGTTACTGAGCTCCTTCTCCCTTATAATATTCACTATTTCCTTAGGTGTAACACAAAAATATAATTCGAACGTGCAAATGACGTCTCAATCGTATTTAGCTTCCCCTGAAAATCCATTCATTAGCAAAACAGGGATTTTCCTCACTTAGTTGATACAAACTAGGTGTATAAATCATCGCGATCAACACCTGAATACCTCTACCGTGGTTTGATTATTGTTATCAAAGAACACAATAATTAGCCCCTGGATCCTCAGCCAAAGGCGCATTCATGATTATACTCTGAATTACCTAACAGCCCATAAACGGGCATTTTTCTGGGGGATCTATATTTTTACCTTTCCACAATAAAATATCCACGGAGATATCTTTTGTTCCTGTGGGGGTGGCGTTCTGTGAATCATAATTTTGTGGACCTATCCACAAGTAATAACCGCAAAAAATGTGATCAAAAATGACTTAACCATTGCTTTCATTGATATTATAGAAATATCCTCGAAAAATGTTGCTTTGGACAAAATTGTGAACCTTTTGATTTCACCCCATGAAAAGGTTTAGTCAATTCACTGTTGCGCCTTGCAGCTACCAGCAACTAAATAAATACCATAGCATAACGCAGTTAACTTCACACTTAAAAAACACAGAGTGAATGCCTAGAAAAGGGTACAGAGAGCTCTAGGATACTGCCGAAAAAAGGCTGTAGGTGTCACAGGATGCCGTTGACCGTCTACCAGTCACATGAGGTGAAAAAGCGAAATGTGAATCTCTTAACCACATTCACGCAAGTCCTTTAACCATGATCAGGAGGGTCGATCCGTGTATTCGGCATGGTGGGGGGGGGGGGGGAAGGCGGCCCAAAACCGTGAACAAAATATAAAATTTTCGGCGCACCATATTGTATACAGGTTTGGCGCAATTGCATTTGTAAATTTTAATAGTATTCTTATTGCCATGTTTTAATGGTTTTATAGCTTTCAGTGCGTTTTAAAACCAAATATTTGCTTTGCATATTATACATTTTCAAGTTAGTCAACATTATTGGGGGGGGGCGGGCAAAATCGATAATGTTTTGTTTCCCAAAAATATTTTCATAGGGGCGAATGGCCCTGCCCTGCCCCCCCGATCGAACGCCTGTGCATGTACTCTTAAATGTTACTTACGGACCTGGATGATTTAAACGTGGATTGATTTAAATATACACCTGTGCAAAGTGTGTAACTGTAATCGTGCGTACTTTTGCTACCAAACTTTTTTTTCACAGAACAGTCGTTAAATACACACAAATGAATAATCCTTCTATAATTTGTTTAACTGTTATACTTCCACCAGAGGAAAAAGCTGGATCTCGGCAGGATCGCCGATCCCACATCTTAATCTTAACGGCCAGAAGCATTTAACCTTCTATTGACTTTATGAATAAAAGCACGTCCATTATCTGGTGCAGATCATGCGAGCGTCGGCATGTTTCAAAGACACATTTACAGGGTGGCCAGAAAGAATGTACGAGTATGATCGCCTAATTTCTTCACCATTATCGGCAAAATGTCAATTAATTTTAATATTTGTTGGTTAGAACATTCTTATTTCCAATAAAATGATACAGATCTATTATTTTGGAGCAAGGCGTTTGATTCTAGGGCCAAATTTTTCGGAGCGCAATGCAATTTTCCCAAATTTATTATTTTTACACTCCAGTGTCATCAGAATACCGAAACATTTCTGCGTTCAGCATTGCCATACCAGACAAGCGCCATGACATGGAGAGTGTAGCTCGCATCGTCTTCCTTAATGAAAGCGAGGGCATTGTCAATCGCGGCCACCTCAATTTTCCGGATATGCATGCGACAGGGCGAGAATATCTCCGATTATTTTGATGATCACTGGAGTGTAAAATAGTAACATTGGGAAATTGACACTGCCCTCCGAAAAAATGCCTAGAATCCAAAACCGCCTTACTCAAAATCAATGCATCTTGGTATCATTTTATTGAGAAAAAGAATGTTCTAACCAACAAAAAATAAAAATCAATGACAATTTCCAATTAAGGGTGAAGAAATTAGCGCGATCATACTCGTAGCCATTCTTTCTGGGCCACCCTGTATAAAACAACTTGTGGAAGACCCGTTTAAAAAATTTGTCGAAGCTTGCTATCTGACATATCTGACGAGTGTTTGAATGGACAAGATAAACACCTAGAACACAAAAGTTTGGACAGTTATTATGCTGCTCACTGTACAATATGTGCAGATTAAAATTGGCCCACATTAATTTTATATCGGCGATAGGGAAATTCTGCAAACACAAGCAGTCTATGGAGAAAAGGCTTGAATTTTCTCTCAATGATTTTCACTTTTTAAAGCACTTAATGATTGTTTTACACTGCAATTTTTTCAGGGCCTTCATTTTTAGACTGTAACAAATGACATTAGTAGCATGGTGAATCAATGTAGCTCAGATTTTTTAAACTGGAAACATTGTTATACTGATTTGTTATAAGTTGACGTGTACGTCAGTATTTCTAAGAGTTGTTGTATCGGCACTAGATGTTCTACGCGCCCTATCGGATCACGAGAACGGTGTAGGTTTTGAGGAGTCAGGAACGGTTTTGAAATAATCCAATTAAACCCCCCCCCCCCTTAGATAGCACAAACATCGCGCGTGGCAGCTACACCTTTTGCAGTCTTAAACCATTACACAGCTACCAGATAAATACTCTCCTCGATCATCGAACTCCGGAACAGGGTACTATAGGATCAGCCGGCCCAAATAAAGATCGTAATGTTCTTTCTTGCTGATTCTCATTCTCATATATTATATGTAATGTATAATTTGCATGTGTAAATTTATTTATTGTCGTCTTTCATTGATGTAAATTATCTATGTATTGCTTTTAAGTGTCTTTTTATATGATGAATTGAAATAAATAGAAGTGAAATTGAAAATATATTACCATAAACGCGATTTTACTTTTGTTTTTGCGGCGCGGATTTTAACACTGCGCAACGAGTAGCTGCTGGCTTAACCATTTCACGACAGAAGATTGAAGGGGTATCAGTAGCGGCTCACATAATACTCATTTTTTCGCCGGCTTACACGGACAGAACGTGTAGGGCGAGCAGAGGCGTTTCAGAGCCGGAGAACTCGAGGATCTGAATTGGGTTTATTTGAAACACCTCCTGAGGTATTTCAGAGTGGGCCTCACGTAAAACTCCTTTTCACTAGGCTATAAAAACCATTCAAATAGAAAGTGGATGGCTAGAAAAGGCGGTCATAGCGGCCCAAAGTTCCTCTACTCTGAATGGGGTTTAGTTCTCATTGCCTCCGCCCACGCGAATAAGGCGCCTAATGAGATTGATGAGGACTTCCGATACGAATTTTTTCATGACCCATAATATGATAGGAATTCCACCCTGTTGGCAAGAATAATTGACTCGAGTACGTTGAGTAAATTCATAAACAATAATGTTTGAAATAACGAGAATGAGGTTGGTCATTTTGGTTGGACAACCAAAACAATATTAAAATGCGACGGTTACTGAGCAAAAAAACGGGTCTTAACCCATTGAACCCAGGCGAGCCGTGACGCTTGAAGGGTCTGTCGCGTGTCCACGATGGCTGCCGAGTCGTAGAGCAGCGATTTGCGCGTTCGTGTCTTCGAAGCTTATCTAAAAACGGATGTTATATAGAGTAGGTGGTGAAGGAGTATGTAGGGGAAGCAGGTTGTAGATAATCCAAGCTGGGTCGGTTATCGTGAGTGCAGGCGCTGCATAACAGAAGACACGTCTCGGTGAAATCGGTTCTGGGATCACCCTACCAGCAATTGATGGAAACCGAGGACAGACGGACGGATAGAGCGATGACCACGCGACGAAACGTGGATAAGATCCGTAATAACGTAAGTGGTTGGTGACGGGATATAAACGGTCCACCAGCCATTAACGCAATATCGACATTGACTGCCAGCGAAGGCCAGGACAGAAGAGAAAACGGAGAGCGATTTGAGGAGATATGGCGGTGTGACGAATAAAAAGTATGAATCCGCGCTGCAACAGGATCAGACCCGGTAGCAGATCGATGTCGATAATGACAACAAGCACAAGGTGTATGTTTTCGTGAAACAGTGAGTAACATGAGGCAAACCATGAGTTTTCACTAGATTGGAAGGCGACGCTGAACAACGAGCTTATACTCAAATTACAACAGACGAAAAATAGACAATGGTATGCTATCCAACAGTATAACATTGAGGAGGACCTTCATAATGTTGTAAGCTTATTCTCGGTATCGTTATCCATGTTGCCTTCTTGATGTTAGCCTTGTTGATCAATTGTGAACATCGTTCGCAAATAACCGAGGTTGTATGTACTTTGACGAAAGTAGAAACGTGTACGCAGGTGATTGGGGAAAATTTGGCGTTATTGACATGTTATGTAATTAAAAATCTCAATTAGATCCTATTGTCACTATAGTAAAATCATATGTTAATGATATAGTATTTTTCTGCGGCAGGAGGTAATTTCTTTGTTAAGTTACTGTCCTTGGCGTAAATAAAAGTTCACTGTCAATAAAGCTGCGTTCTTTAAACGCCGACAAAAAAAAATAACCAAGGGAGCTAGGGGGATGGGACACTGATCGATCCTATATACAAGTCTCCATGCGCGTTGTATGGACTTTCCAATGGACAACAAACAAGAAACTTATCTGTGATCTCAGAACACCCTAAAAAAAATAGATTTGATAAGATTGTAGATACCCTTTTTAAACTTAACTGTTAAAAGTTATACCCTTTTCCTGATTTTGACTATTTTGATTCTTTCACATCCCCCGAATCTCTTCGG
>JZLH01S0385205.1:0-11898 GCA_001188425.1 Eucidaris tribuloides | reverse complement strand
CCCCATATGGGTCAGATATCAGAAGTTTGACCTTCTTAAATGGGGCTCTGTAATATTAAATAGGTACCTTCAAAGTGTTGAATGAGTTGAAATGTAAAGCCTATTTAAGATTGGGTTATTTGATTTGCACAGTCAAAAACATCATATATGAATCAAATCAGCTGAAATCATATCAATGGTGAAGATTAACTATAAATACACGCCTCTCATTAGCAGACTTGGGTAAAAATATGAGGTTTGGTTAAAATTGACTGTAAACTTCATCTTTTCATTAGCTCAGGAGCAAATTTTAAAAAATCCCGATCGTCAAATGTGACGTGCGTTCCAAAATAGTCCGATCAGCAGTTAACAAAGGTCCGCAGGTCGGATAGCCTGAATTTGAAAAATGTGAAAGAAAAACAATAGCCGTTTAGAGTACGTTCTATGTTAGGAATTTTCTCGCGAAAAAAAAGTTCAAATCTGAGTCTAGCGGTCACTATAATTCCACTAAAACTGAGTTTCTAGTTCCTGTATTTTGGTAAAGGTTCCCAGATGGCATTTTCTTCTAAGTGCCATTGTATTTACACAATGCTAATTTCTAGGCATGCAAAAGAGATCTCCTGCCTTTAACCCTGGATACAAGATCAAATCAATTTCATGAGACTTACCAATGAGACATATCAGAGCTCCCAAGAAAATGGCATTGTAATTTCCTAAATATCCGTCCGCCACCCAACCACCGAAAAGCGTGAAGACGTAACTCGTTCCTGTGAAAATCAGACTAAAGACCACCGCTTCTGGGCTAGTATAACCGAGATCATTGGTGGCGAAGATAACAAGATTCGACACGACACCGTAGAAGATGATTTTCCCGACGAACTCGGACGCGACGACGCAAGATAACAAAAAGTATTCGCCGATGCTCGGGCGAGCAAGATGTGATGATGTACTTTGAGGGAAACTCGAGTTTTCGCCAGAGGTTGAGTCCGTGGACGGCGTAGGAGTAGATTGGGAAGGCGTTGTTGAAGACGTGGACGCAACGACAAGTGGGTCAAATTCGATGGAATTAGCTGAAGATGGCATAATAAATCTTCTCCCCTACTGAAAGCAGTGTGCTTTAGTCCCTGATATGTATTTTTAAAGATGCCTTTCCAAACGATACAAACGTCCGTACAATTCTCAACACTTTGCCTCCGTGATTCTGTAATTCTCAGACAGCTGATACGTGGCACTTTCGGTTCCCCTAGCCAGCAGGTTGTCAATAATAGTCTAATTGTCAGATAGCGGTCTTTTCACAAATTATGAGGTAAATGGTACATATACCACAAACACATAACTTTAATTATCATACTGCCACGCCCTAATTTATCACCTACGTCTTAAATGTTTGCTTAAGATCCTTGTGACTTGTGTATCAATGTACTGGTACAAGACGATATACTGTAGATTCGGAAATATTTCTGTCATTTTATTATACATAACCTTGCACTATATGCGTATACCAGCACCTTCTTGAAATTTGAGCGGAAAAGGAGGTAATAAGTTAAACAGGGCATGAAAGCTTTGATTGTGGTTTAGGCAGGACAAGCTCCTTTGCAGACCCAACCCCCATCCCCTTCCCCTCCCCCTCCAGTTGACATTAAAGCGTCAATCATGCCCTCGGTCTACTTATGAAGGACGTGTTCGTGAAGTCACCTCGAGAATTTGGAAAATGCGTCAAAAACTTGCAGCTTAGCGTTTGTTCCACACCGGGTTCTACATTAGCCTGGCACACTGTATACTAAGAGAGACCTCCATGGTTAGTACCGTACATACATACGTTGTGGTATTATTTCAGTATTAAAGTGATAGGCTAACATTGTGGAGCTTCAATTTAAAAAATTGTCAAACTTTGATATCTGAGCTACATAGTAGTGTTCAAATGGACAAAATAAACACCCTAATACACAAGTTTGGAAACTTACACTGCCAATGGCAAGTTATACATGAATAAACAATAAAACTCGGGGCGAGTTTTATTTCCCTAGGTGTACACACAGTAAATCTATGGGAGGAAATGGGCAAGTGAATCTGTTCAACTTAAGATTTTCAGTTTTTTGAAGCACTTAATAATCATTTTGAAAAACAATTTTTTCAGGGCTTCGTTTTTAGACCTCATCAAAGACACTGGTAGCATGGGGAATCATGCGGCTCAGATTTTTTTTTTCAACTTTGGTAAATGTTAGCCAATAACTTTAATGTATTAGTCTAATGACCTGCATGTGACTTACGCATATTGTTACATCTGTGAAGGCAATTATGATATTGTCCACATTTTGCATATTGTATAAACAAATTTCATATATCGAACATAATGAATAACCATGTACTAGAATGGCTTAACAATTACTTTTGTCTCTATAATGGCACTGATCCAGGACTATAAACCACCAAATCTACTTTTATAATGCTTTAATTCATTTCAAAATCAAACTGTCACTATTAGTACGGGAGCACGGACCCGAAAATTAAAGTTTCGTGCAACCCACACTACATCTCAATTCTGACCCGATAGGATGGTAGAATAGACCCTACAGAACAACGCTAGGTACCTTGTATAATCAAATTGTGGTATCACTCAAAAGTTATAGGCCTTTGAACTTAAAGGGACGCTTCGCCAGAAATATCAAAAATATAGAAGTAATCTCAAAATAATTTGTTGTATCTTGTGCTGTTTATGAAGAAATCTCCTAAAAATGGCATGAAAGATTAGAATTAACATCTACTTTCAGTTGCATAATATATTTTACAATGAGCTCCCCTGGTGACCCACATTAAGCGTGAAAAGTCCAAATGTCAAATTAGTACAGCGGTGGCTCGAGAGAATGCCAACACCTGCCATTGTTATTTGCTTCAACATTATCGCAAAATGATCTTGATGTTTATGTCCATTAGTTAGAACACTCTTTTTGCTGTCAACAAAATGACCCATGTTCATTGATTTTGATAAGCATTTGGATCCTAGCGGCCCATTTTTCTGTGAACAATGATGATTCCCAATTTGCGACTTCTGTACATTGCAGATCCACTGAGACACCAAGATTTTTGTCTCCCATTGCGGATTCCATAGAGATTTGCTGCGACAATAGGTTAATCACTGCTCCTTTATTGTCATGAAATTTGTTGCTAAGTGCCCACACCTACCTGCTGCCGGATAATGTGCTGTCCCTCGTGGATCGATTTGGTAACGACATTCGGCCGCAGCTGTGTATGCCTGATTTTCAAAAGGCAATTACTGAATAAAAACCGGTACTTTAGATATATTTTTATCATTCACCGATCGCAGTGTTGCATTTTCTTCTGCGGCCTGTAATATCTTGGTGAAACGATTGTTCTCTTTAGTCACTTTCGTTGATAAGTATAAAACTTGATTTTATTTTTAATTATGGTGTGCTTAAAACAATTTGATGCATGTTTATTAGTGTAAGTAGTGAAATTCAAATGATTTTTTCGACTAAATTTTAAAGGTTGGTGAAACTACATTTCCCATTGGGAATTATTTTAAGATACCAATACATGTGATAACAATGCCTATCGAAATTACAGCATAAGACGAATGTACTGTTTACCCAATAATCCAGATTTGTAGTAGGGTATAATTATTTGGGAAAGTTAATTTTCTTACGATTAAAACGCACACAAAACAACTGTTATTGCTTGTACGGGTTTATCAACAGGACTAAGGTTAGCGGACATTGGCCACATTGTTAGATATTTTTAATATGCAACATCTCATCAGTCTGTCGTTTAAATTTTCATGCTGTTCAAAGTGCATGTACAATTTACGACACTATTGTTATTAAAGTCATTCCGTGCCTGTACCTTTTACCAGAGGGCTCAATACATAAAACTTTATTCAAAAAAAGAAATTCGGTTATTCTAAGAGTTTATTTATGGGTTTTTATTTTGAGATTTTTTCTTTGCGTGAAATGATGGCAAACTCATGCTAACAGGAGTATTTCATATCTAACCAGAGAATTTGTCTGGTTGATTTTTTTATGCAACAGGCCCAGAATTACATTGTTGAATTATCCACATTCCTGGCTAAAATAATACATATTCACACGGAAATAAAAATTACCAGAGAAAAATTTGACCGGGAGTTTTCTCGCTGCAGACATTTGATTTGATTTCTGATTACGTGTGATCTGAAATTTCTCGACGTTTGCCATCAAACGAAGAGCATTTAATACTCCCTGCTGGAAGTTATTGCTGCAATAATAGATGATTATGTCATTCAACAATTTAATCGTTATTGAATGTTTTAGAGCATTAGATTCCATTTCGATTATTTATTATCATTATTATAGATTATTATATTATTTTTTATTATTATTATTATTATTATTTATTATTTATTCTATTATATTATTATTTTTATTATTATTTTATTGGCCTGTGTTTTATACGTGTAACCTTGTGAGGTACCAAAAACGAGTCGTTGTCTTAAATATTCTGCAATAATTAAAAACATATATGTCACGTGACATTTCTTGTAAGCATAACATTGCTTGACATTATACATGACAATGCTTGCTTCTTTCAATTGGATTGGACTGTTAACGTTAAAAACAAATGGGGGGAGTGATTCGTTTTGTTTACTTTAATTCATTATTTCGTGAGCCTCTAGAAGGGCAGTAGATTTGGGGATATGTTAGAAATTACACTTCTTTCCATGAAGCATCTCTCTCAATAAAAAACTGCAAAGCGATGTTACTGCATGGAATTTCATATTTTAAACATTCCTTACACAACGCAGACTTTTTCGATATACATGGTCTTTGGACAGTTTTAGTGGGAATATGGTACTCTATAGGTATCACAAAAAAAATCCAAACCTGGGTCATAAGAAACAATGATAATGAACAGAAATTAGTCGAAAGATCTGAAATGCTCAAGTTCTCAAATCTGGATTGTATATCAAGCGGTGATTAAACAGATTAACTTGAATTGATTTAAACACTGGTCCATGATCTAATTGTACTTGGGAAAACATATCAAATTGTTCACGTTCCATAATTGTCAGAGAAAAACAACCTCACGAAGAAAAAAACATTTCCCTGTTGTCACTTTTATACTGATTCCATCACGGTTCCATTACTTTTTTTTTTACATATCAACTTTTTGATAAATAAACAGGGACACCTCAGAAAATTCACACAATCTGAATTATCATTCTGCATCATCCCCACTTATTACTACTGCTGCTTCTGGTGCTGTATATGTTTGGAGCAGTGTACTATCGTTATGTTTTACTTATTGTGTCACGCACATCTATCAATTATTCAATCTTGCCTACTTTCAAAATTTATCTTAAATTCGACCTTATCTTCTACAGTTTTCAGAAGCTGACTCCGCCTAGATGTGTTCCTTAGCCTAATGTCTAACAGTGTGTTTGACGCATTCGTTCACTACTATCCACTTTTTTAATAATTCCTGCTGTATTCAACGTTCAGCCATTTAAATTTCATTGAGGTTTGTTTTATAGAATTTCTTTTTATGTCTTACTTGTCATTTGCGCTGTGACTTGTGAATAAACAACCATTATTCTTCCCTTTCATAAGTGTCGAAAGATTTTAATGAACTGTGTGTCTGATGTTACGGTTGTAAAGTTTTTTAGTCTGTTGATCCAGATTTCTACTTTGTTCAAACGGTATATAAAAGTCGCTACAGATTTTGTATAATGTATAGATGAATACTTTAAGCATTGAGCTATATTTTGATAGAAACTGATATTGAGTAGTTGGCTAAGGATATTGTTACAGTTGTCTGTTATCTATGTTCAAAATAGATTCAGTTTTGGAAATATTTGTACACTGGTTTTATGGACAGGTTACTCTGACATATGTGAAAATTGAACACTGTCTCTATTTAAAGTACACGTGGCTAGGTTTTATAGCTTATGATTTCAGTACTAAATTCGACGTGTCCAAGTACTGTGTTCGTTGCAGTATGGTGTAGTGCAGCATATGATAACGTACGTAAGATAGTCAAACAGACTAACACTACGTCGATTCATCTGCTTGGCAAATTGATGATTATCTTGTTCATGAATAACGAAGTGAATGCTGCAATTAGCGAAAGACTACTATATCTGATTCCAGGAACTCATCCGTTGTCAGACGAGTCATTCATTTATTCAGTCATTGAAAAAATCGACTCTTGTTTTTTTTTATTTACTGACGAGCAATAAACATAAACAAAGTTGAATAAGTTACGTTAAGACTTTTGTCCTTAATACTTTTCAAATGGATTTTAGTATTGGCCAATTTTTTACGTTATTCCAGGCAACACCTCCCTACGTCATAAAATTACTTTTACCTCAGGATTTTGTGTGTGTTCTTTTATGTTCACACGTTTTCAATTTCATGAGGTTTGTTTTATAGAATTTCTTCTCTTTTTATGTGTCTTAGCTTGTATGTTTGCGCTGTAGACTTAGTGATAAAAACCCTTAGTATTTCCCTTTCATAAAGTGTGAAAGATTGTACATGACTGGTTCTGATGTCACGTGGGTGTAGTTGTTTAAGTCCTTGTTGATCCAGGATTTTACTCTTGTTCAAGCGTATATAAAAAGTCGCTACAATTTTAGTATACATGTATAGATGAATACTTACGATGAGCTATATTTTGATAGAAACTCCATTTTTGGAGTAGGGCCTAGGTATATGTAAGTTGATAAAATCGTTATCTAATTTTCAAAATATATCGTTTGGAATATTGTAACCTGTTTTTGAACATGTCTACTCTGACTATGTGAAATTTGACACCTGTCTCTAATTCTAAAGTACACGGCCTAGTTTTGTGAATTCTTATGCGATTTCGGTTACTATTCGAGCTGTCCCACTACTGTGTGTCGTTGATTATGGTTAGTTGCGAGTAATGACACGTTACGTAAGACTAGTCAACAGAAACATAACAATACGTCGTATACAATCATGCTGACACATGTATGATTATTGTCATGAATTAAACGAAGTGAATAGATGCAATTTAGCGAAGACTAACTGGTATCCTGATATCATGAACTCATGTTGTCAGAGAGCTCTTCATTTATTCAGTTCAATTGAAAAAAAGCTCGACTCTTTGTTTTTTTTTTTTTTTAGGTTTACTGAACGGACCAATAAGCATTCAACAAAGCGTTTGAATAGTTACAGTTAAGCTATTATGTCCTTATACTTTTCAAATGGCATTTGATATTGCACAATTTTTACGTTATTCAAACAACACCTCCTAAGTCATAAAATTACTTTTACACTCAGGATTTTGCGATGTGTTCTTTCAATGTTCAACAGTTTCAACTACTTATTCTGTTTGTGCATTGTTTGCTACCAATTGTCGCCACATGGTCTATTCACAGCGTCGTTATTTCGGAAGCGTTGCGTTAATTCCAAGAAGTGTTTTTGACGGTCTTTCCTTGTCCGGGTATCGAATACCTTTCAACTTTGGTATTGAAACTTTATTTCATTTTCGGATTAAAGAAACCCTAATCTACATACGTTCGTGTGTTTGGAATAACGAACTTTTTGATATTCACCCCATACGTCTTCTTCACGACCGAATACTAATGTCTTTCAATAGTGTTTACTATGGCCCTCTATGTCTTACTTGCCGCTAAATATCGGTAACAGTGTACATATTATTTGTTATACAGTGGTGTCCCTAAAGGAAAACCAGAGTTGATGAGGATATTTTAAAATTTTAAAAACAAGTATGAAACAATAAGTTGACCTGGTGAAAACATTTTCTCATCTTTCATTTGATACCTATTCACAGGAGTCCCATTCACGCATGGTAGCGCAAAGACAGATAAAAGGACGACACAGGTATAAATCATTGGCACGAGCCAAAATGTTGAAATTCAAACACGTTCATGCTTGAATGTATTCTGAGTTTTCGACACTGTAAGGCACCATTTGGAAAGCTGATTTTATCTTCTTTCATATGCTACCACATTTGTGGAAACATCAGGTATGCTCAGTCTGAGAAAGAGACAATTTGAAATGATGCTTGCTTTCAGAAATGTTCAAATGCTTACATTACAGCTTTTCTGAATTGCATGCCAGCAAGCAATAAATTACCCTTGCGAACTGATCGAGAGCTTCATTGTTGTGTCCCGAGCAAGATATCATGTGAAGTCAGCCGTGCGTTAACTGGTATTGTCTCTGCTCGCTTACAGTTCTAACAATTCATTCATTTAAAAATCCCGCTAAAACAGGCATTTTAATTTTTCAACTTGTTCTCGCCATACATCACTTCGATTTTTAACGCCTGAGGTGTCCTATGAAAGAGAAAATTCTGAATTTATTACGTCATGCGGTGTTTATTTTTATTAAAAAAACATTACATTTTTTACATGAAATGGGGCACTCCAAATATGGAATATGCGCGTGCCAAATGAAATTTTGGTAGCACCAATATCATAGTTGTTTTAGATTCAATTATGCCTGGGAACGATTACATAAAGTAATGCTATCAAATGAAAGAAGAGGACACAGCTTTACCATTGGCATACCTAATTTATTTGAAGCTATTCATTATGATAGACCATTTTTTGCGATGAAATCCGGTTTCGTTTTTTTGTCGGACACACTATATATATACGATACTGCGATGAAAAATGGTCTGTGATTCACTCTCAGAAGTTTCCGGCTAGGCATACCGTTGTTTCGGATAAATTCTAGAACTCCATTTCGAGGAAGTGATTTAATACAATAACTATTTCACTATCCTACTTTAGGGACACAAATTAGCCATCCTACGCGAGATTTAAGGACACTCATAGGCTCATTTTGAATGGAAGTCGCACAAGTACGTATTCATCATAGACATGATAGAAGCATGGGTTACAAACATTTAGAGATGAGATTGAGTTCAGTCCTGTCATAGAATAACTCATGGCATCGAGTGACTTTTGAATAATGTCATCGGAAGATGTTATTTCTCATAACAACGCATATTGCCTCTTTTTTTTTATTTATACGGCTTGTACCTCAAAAGTAAGGGTACGAATGCCTGGTTGTGTTATTTAGCACGAAGGAAAATCATGGTTGTTGCGGATCTTGTGCGCGGGAAACAAGCTCCAAACCTGTTTTCCTGAATTTGCTAAAATTTGCTCCTCACTACTTAAAGAACACCAGCTTAGTTTGCTCTTTTAATTTACAAAGGAACAATGGTGATAATGTAATTATTTGGGAATCTCTACACAATACAGCTGATTGCCTTCCCTACTCAATCTTGGATATATTTGGGTAAACAATTAACTCGTCTCATATTGATAATATTCGGTTCGCTCGGTATATGATATATAAGCTTTCACCTTTTTAAATTAGGTGCAGAAAATTATCAATATTTTCAGAATGAGTATATCATTTCTTATAAAAACTATTAAACACTAACTTATGAAGCATTAACCTTTAAAAACGCAATGATACGAAAACAATTATATGAGCACTATATTAGGAAGAAAATTTGACTAAAGAAAATTAATTCACCCTTAATTATACAGGCCATAAAAAAATGCAACACCTGCGATCTTGAATATCGTCACCCATCATTGACATGACAATAATATCACTTTTTGTTTGTTTTCTTTAGAACATTTCCTTTTTCCCCACAAATTGATATCATAAATACCGGTCTTTATTTCAGTATTTGCCTTTTGAAATCAGGGGCATACCTGAGCCATTGTCGCTCCCAAATTCGATTCCACGGACCAACTTATTTCTACGCGTCATGTAGGGTGCC
Organism: Eucidaris tribuloides; assembly: GCA_001188425.1. NCBI lineage: Eukaryota > Metazoa > Echinodermata > Echinoidea > Cidaroida > Cidaridae > Eucidaris > Eucidaris tribuloides. The sequence goes on along the minus strand of JZLH01S0385205.1, from coordinate 2,136 downwards.
ATAAGCAGACAAATTTCAACATGACAATGAAAAGGGCCAGTGATATGCCTATTGTCTGCCAGCTAATCTCTATGGAATATTCGTGTAGCAGGTTGAAAGGCCACCCAAGCCCTATCAGTAAACTCAAACAAGATCAAAGATCCGCCGTGAAATGTATGAGAGATTGCACCTTGGTTATACGATTTCGGCACACAGGATGCGACACACAGACACACACAGCATACATACACACATACACACATGCACAGATACATACTATCAAACACACACGCAACAACCACTACGGACGCCGTTCGGCGTGGTAGAATAGTAGTTAGTGAGTAGCCAGTATGTAGTTAGGTTAGTGAGTAGTAGTAGTAAGTAGTAGTAGTAGTAGTAGTAGTAGTGAGTAATAGTAGTATCTATTATTTAGTAGTTATTATGATTGATGAATATGGACATTAAACTAATACACATCGTACAAAACAATTTTTCATGAATTGCGATTTCTCTAATATATACCCTAAACGTGATCATAATAACTATATTGGGCTATCATATTCATGTATTTGATTGTCTCTTTCAAAAATATAAAATCCCCACGCTACTCGAGCCGTGGTGTAGTAACATACATATATAACAATAATATTTTTTTAATTATCTTACAAACAGACCTTTTTTGCATTAAAAAAAAAAAAAAATACTCAATACGATTAAAGCCGTATATAACATGAGAAATACACCTATTTTATTATTATTTCAATTTCATTTTATTTCAAGATTCATAATTACACAGTTATTTCTTCTGCCAACTCATAAATGTGAGACATGTGAGCTACATGATAACTTTTATAAATAATGAAATGGAAGGAGGGCGTTTCCCTAAAAGCTCGGAGACGCCTGCGGCGGGACGCCTTTACAAACATACGTGTACAATAAACATACTACATTTACTAAACCAAACTAATTCTAAGTTACATGTAGAATGACACAATCTTGTTATAATCACGGCATTACATACAAATAACTATACCAGACGTTATTTATTCATGTACTAGAGTACATAGGAATAATGAAATCTAACAAAAGCTACAACCGTGTCTGTTTATAAGATACGTTGCTTAACAAAATACTGGCATGAAGTATACTACTGTATATTGAGCAAGCTAAAGATTTTTTTAGATTTTTTTAAGTATTTAACAGAATGGACTTACTTTAAGTAGTGTTCTTAGACATTCAGAGTTTTTGGGCCATTTGAAGGCGAATGTTTTTGTTGAAAGGACACATTCTGTGAGTTAGATATGGCGGACGTCTTTCAAGTTGATCTGGTTGGTGGTAATTATGGACGTCCAATTCAATTCAAACAGGTGCTGCAGATGATCTGGAAAGCTATGCATACATTCACATAAAACACCACTTGTTGATAAGAGACAACATCTTTAATTTTAGGAGTTTCAAATTCATGGAATAGATGTCGTGTGACTTGCGAGAATGTACATCTAGACACAATGCGCAATTGCTTTCTTTGATTATACAAATAGTTTCTAGTATGCTGGATGAGTATTGTGCGTTGCCCGCCAAGGCACAATACGTCAATGAAGGGAGTATAAGGGAAGCAGTATAACTTCGGAGTAGATTCGTTGGGAAATAAAAAGCTGGAGTCGATAAATTAATGCCAATATTTTTTGCATTTGTTTTCAAACTTCTTCGGTATGCGGTTTTCATGATAAGAGACTATCAATACAAACAGCCTAAGAATGTTGTTTTGTCAATCCGATAGGAATTATTGCCCATCATTTAGCTCTTTATTTTACATTTTCATGCCTATTATTTCTTCACTTTTACTGTGCAATCTACGTAAGTGTACACGCTTCTTGCGGCACTTTACGATGAGTCGATTGGCCTTCGAGAACCAGTTCCTACGCTTTTAATTTGTAAGTTTGTGTGTACTTTGTACTAGAAGCGACGAGAGCTGAATTCTTCGTCGGCAGTACCGGTACTGTCTGTTTCATGCTGCCATACAACGACACCAAGATCAATTCGAGAAGCCAGATTGTCGATATATTCTTTACGTTATCAGAGAAACACGACGTGGACGCCTCAACAGCGGACTCCTTGCGGTACACGCGCACAAGGATTTCGCTTGAATTATCTCTG
>JZLH01S0385017.1:19956-31071 GCA_001188425.1 Eucidaris tribuloides | reverse complement strand
GGGTGGGGATCGGGGAAGAATCCTGATTTTAAAAAAAGTAAGAAAAATTTTCTCTCGGCAACATTCAGCGAATTCTCACGAACGTGGGTATTTTTTACTTTAGTGATCGAAAAAAGTCACATGATGTTTCTAACATGAATGAGTAAGAAGAAATGGATAATAAAAGAAAATAGTGGTAGGAAAAGGGAAAACGATCATAATTTTTCTATGCGTAAATGGAATAAGTAAGAAGAAATGAAAAAGAAAAGAAATAAAAGAACTGTGGAAATAGGATCATCATTTAATTTATACGCGTAACTTGAATAAGAAGATCTTTATACGAAAAGAAAATAGTGGAAAAGAACAGGAGAAACGATTATCTTCAAACACAGTATTTGGACTTAGCGGGGTTTTGGCTAAGATATCAAAATTAATAAAGTTTCGCAACCGAGGTCCCGGGTGGGGGGGGGGGGTATGACGGAACAATCGTAGTGCGAAATAATTTTATCCGCATTCGGCAAATATGCGGCTGTCTTACACATTGTTCATTGTTGAAAAGTGGGAAAGCGTATAATTTGGACCCCCCCCCCCAATAATAAAAACATTAAAAAAAGTTTTAAATAGCTTATTTCCGTAACATTTGCATTATGAACGAGTTTATCATGATATTACTAAATCTATCACACAAAATGCTTTTTAAAAATCTTGGAAAAAAAAAAAAAACAGCTTCAAAATCGAGGAGACTAACCCCCCCCCCCCCATGGCACTTTTCACTACAATAAATAAAGATATCCAACATCACACTCAGAGCTGAGAGGCGATGAGAGTTGTTGTTGTTTTGTTTGTTGTTGTGTTTTGTTGTTGTTGTTGTTGTTGTGTTAGGTTTATTGGCGTTATAAAATTTCGATTGAATATTTACGCCATTATTTTGAAAATGGGATGTCTCTCAATAATTTGTTTTTTTAATGGAATCATAAATGTCATACATTTCGAGATTTGTTATAGACTTGGCGCGATGAGCAGAGAGTAAAAATGTCGCGTGCGCCGGCCGGCCGCATGGTTGCGTGCCGGGTCGTACACGCGCGCGTGCAAACGTACGTTTGGGTGCAGCCATCGTTTGTTGTACACACGTGAGGAAACTGGCAAAACACTCCATTTCGGTTGAAACGCCACAAATCAACGCTTTTTGCAGTGTTGTTTCGTCATATTGTTCATCTTGTACTATTTATTTTTTTTTTTATGGTCTTAATAAATGGTTTATATTCGCGTCGCACGTATGGTGAGTGATACGGACCCCGGATTCTATCATCGAGCTGCCGTGAACCGGAGACGGCTCCATACTGTTGTCTGACGATTAATCGCCCAGTTTCCCTGTGCACGTGGTCTCAGTACCGCATACCCCGAAAGTGGCGGCTGCGCGGTTGCCGTGTCATTTGATGGGCGTTGTGATTGGCTCCGGACGGCATTGGCAAAATTAACTCTATGTAGTCACATTTCAAGGCCCATGTGGTCAAGATTTAGTGGGGGCTCATATCCCACCATTTCTGCAAATTTTTTTTATTCATCTTTTTGTTTGTTTTTTGACTTGTGTTTGTGTGTGCATTGTGTGACTGTCCACTGTGAGACTCATAATTATTTTGGCTGTATTGTTGACTAATCAAAATCAATGATACTTCTACTGGTCTTGGATGGTGATTCTGTTGCTGGATTCTTTTAGCATTAGAGGGTTCTGAAGACTTTCAATTTCACAATTTTTGAACCTTCACGATTTATTTTGTTTGCATTTTGTAGTAAACATTGTAGGGCAGGCATGTTTCTAAATTTTGCGGAACTAACAATGTTCCTATCAAAAGATTAGTTTCATGATAAATTTAGTGGTCTTTTCTTGCCTGTTTCTTGGGGTCAGCACAGCAAATGTAGACACTACGGATCTGTTCACACTTGGCCATTATAGCTTTCATTGGCTAACACCACAGATGAAGGGCAAGGGGTACTTTGAGAGGGCTGGCGGGGGTTTATCCTGTTGGTATATTGAGAAAAACAAGTGTACAGGGGTGTACTTCCCATTGTTTGAAATATTTTTCATGTAACTGGACTCATCTTGATATCACCAATACTGTGAGAAATGACAGAGCATGAGAAGGTTTGTTTTGTTTTCGTTCAGTGTGAACACGTCCATTCTTCTAAAGTCCTTTTGCGGAAAGATGGAGAACGATAAGTTAATTTTACCAAATTCAAGGACACTTTTAAGTATTGTTGCGCAGGCGATAACATTCTAAAAGGTTGAAAAGGTTAGATTTGACAACAAAAGTATGACCATTTATTGACTTGTGCATACAGCAATGGGATTGTGCATTGAACATATGTATACACGTATCGCAAGAAAAATGTGATAGGCATTCAGACACCCTAACATTAGATCATTGTTGTGTCTGAAATTAGTTCCCAGTGATTCGAGTGAATGGGCTGTTGCTTGTCAGGTTTGTTCACATGGTTCAGGCCTGGCCTGGCGTAGACCGAAGGCTTCGACCTCCATGACCTCTGTATCACGTCCGTGGTCGTTTTTCAGTAGTTAGCAGACGATCTTGACAGGTATTTTATGGTATACGCGCTATACAGAGGCCGAAAGCTATGCTGTTTCGTGTACACTGGACTTTCTACTACTAGTCAAGGTCGACGAGAAGTGTCAACTCCCGACTGCCCGAACGGACGGAAAATGTCTGATTTTACACCATTCCTAACACTTACGAGAGTGAAAATCACTCCTACTACCCACCTCGGTCATGCCAATCCTGATTCCATCCTTATTTCGTCGTCAAAATAGTTAAAACCGCGAAAGACTCGCCGAAAAGTGTTCCTCGGGTCTCATATGCGATTTGTTCGCTGATGCCAAAGCTAATACGTAGCTATACGTAGCTAGTAGTGGTACGTAGCTTTGGCATCAGCGAACAAATCGCGTACGAGAGACCCGAGGAACACTATACCATAGTCATAGATACATGTAAAATACCTGTCAAGATCGTCTGATAACTACTGAAAAACGACCACGGACGCGATACAGAGGTCGAAGCCTTCGGTCTAGGCCTGGCGCAGCAGTTTGCCTAGTTGGATCTGCATTACAAAATTCAATCCCTAACGTTAGACTAATTCGAGTTTCGACAAACACAACCCCCCTCCCCTCCCCACTCCCACAAAAAACGAAATAAATCAGGTCTTGACTTTTTGTGTCGTATGGTGGGGCCCCTTTGGCTTTGAGTTACAAACACCAAAATTTAGAATTTTGTCACTTCTTGCATTTGAACCAAGCAATATAACTGAACTCAAAAAGTATTTATCAGAAACCACCGAAAATAATCTACATTTTCTGAAAGCTTCAGAGAATCTCAATCAGCCAAGGTCAAGTTGCTTTACAGGGAGTGTAAAACAAATTAAAGGGTAATATCACAAAAAAATATATATATTTTTGTGATATATTCATGACAACTCAATGCACTTGCTGATATTAAAGAGAAAACACTTTAGGCCTACTGGTTGATGATGGAAAATCGTTCAAGAAAATTTGAATAACAGCATGTGGTCCATGCAATTAAAGGTAAATGACATGATTGGGGGTAGTCCGGAGTCCTCAACTTGGGCTGATACTACTCTAGAATCAAGTAAACTATGCAAGGCTTCTCCTGTGAAAATCTTGTAGTTAAACGTTCACTCATTCTAAAACAAACAATGTCAATATCACTAGTAGCATGGAAACCTGCTGTGTGGCTCTCTATGGGGCTTATTTTTATCCTACCCGGCAAAGAATAAGATACTCCTATGTTTATGCTTGATTCTCTTTAAGTAAACAAATAACAGACAGATCCTCCCAGGTGGGAGATCCACATCTGCCAGTGAACAGTTGGTATATTTCAACTCATTTGGTTCTTGAGGCATTTTCAAGTGTTCCCAATGATGTCACTAACCTTTAAGGCATCCTTTCTCACTCTCGTCTACTATGATCTAATATTCTTTAAAGTATAGGCTAACATTGTGCGAGTTTCAATTTAAAAATATTGTCAAACTTTGATACTGAGCTACATATAGGTTCAAATGGACAAGATAAACACCCTAGACATCACAAAAGTTTAGAAGTTACACTGCCAATGGCAAGTATACGTGAATAAACAAAAAACTCGCGGCGAGTTTTTTATTACTGTAGGCTAGGTGTAACTGTACACACAGTAAGTCTATGTTAGGAAATGCGGCAAGATGAATCTGCGGCTCAACTTACGATTTTCACTTTTTTAAAGCACTAAATAATCATTTTGAAATAAATTTTTTCAGGGCTTCATTTTTAGGACCTCGATCAAAGACACTGGTAGCATGGGAATCAATGCGGCTCAGATTTTTAACTGTCGGTAAATGTAGCCAATACCTTAAAGATCCACAGTAGTCAAAGAGTTCAATTTTACATCCACACAAACAATTAAGATAATATTAATTAAAAGAAACTTATATTCACATTTATTGCTTCATCAGTCAACTCCAAACACAACCACTACTGAAAACACTGGACCCCCCCCAAAAAAAAAAGAAAAGAAAAAAAAAAAAAAGAAAAAAGTAATAATAATATAGGTTTCCCAGTCATTTTCACACGTTTTGCATTCCATTGTTACCACAATCATTCAGTTTCAAGTGAAATAGAATGAAACATGATACAATCATTCGTTTTATTCAAATTGACATTCGATGTAATTATAAAGCATTCGGTTTCTCAAAGACTGTAGTCCAAAATTTTATAAGCCATACAAGGTGCTTTCATTTTCACGTGGTTAAAAAATGTGGGTTATTCACGCATTCATATTCAGGAATGTGCAACCGTGTTATGAAATGCACATATATATTTTCAAGTCACCTAATATACTTCCTGGCTATGAATATCTACTGGCGTACCGTACGCACACACACACACACACACACACACACACACACACACACACACACACACACACACACACACACACACACACACACACACACACACACACACACACACACACACACACACACACACACACACACACACACACACACACACACACACACACAAACACACACACACCGATATAATCACACAAACTATATATCTACACATACGTATATATATATACAGATAGATAGATATATAGATAGATAGAGATATATAGATAGATACATATATACATAAAAACTGGATGAGTATATATATGTGTGTGTGTGAGAGAGAGAGAGAGGGAGAAATGATTCAGAATAGAACAACAAAACAAAGATTACATCAACAAAGTAAATGGGGACAAGGTTTTTAAATAGAATTTCTATAGCAATAAAAAGATTACACGTAAATGAAAAAGAAACTGTAAAATCGAGCGCAGATAACCTCTTGACCTATCGATTTGAAATTGAATAATGAATACCTGAATACATGATTTTTTTTACAAATTGAATGAGGCAAGTGTGTTTATGAAAAGCAAAACTGATAACTTGAAAACATCCAACTTGAAATTGAAAATTCAGTTTGTCCGGATTCATCAAACGAGTTGGATTAGAATATTGATAAGTTAAAATGAGTGAAAAAGTTGCGAAAATGACCGGGAAAACCTATAAAAAAAATTAAAAATAGATAAGTAAATAAAAAATAAATAAAATATAAAAATAAATAAACAATAATACATGTAATAATAAAGTTTAATAATTATAATGATACTGTAAATGCTGAACATTGTGACTGTGCCATCCATTGATCAATATGTCACTATACACTGTAGGCTGTGAGAAGCTAGCGATTTTGTGGCTTTTCTTCAGTTGGTAGCAATAAAAGAAGGCACGCTTCAAGTTTTGAGAGTAATGTGTGTGTTTTTTCTCCCCTCTCTCCCACTTCTACAGAAAACAAAAGGAAAGGTGAAGACAACAGAGAAAATCCAGCTGGCAAGACACGGAAAATTGAAAAGGCCAAAACCACAGATTTGATTGTTCTGGGACTTGATTACAGTACATCAGAGGAAGACATGAAAGAATACTTTGGGAAATTTGGTGAACTGATGATGACTCAGGTAGGTTCAGGTGTCAATTCATTTAATGTTGAATTTCATCATGAAAATAAAGTATCCCAGGGGGAGGGGAGGGGGGGGGACTGCCATTATTGTACACCGTGCACGTGTAAAAAAAACGCGTAAAAAGGGTTGTTTTTCACAGTCGGGCTGTGTACAGTGAAAAGGGTATCAAAATGGCCAAAATCAGGAAAAAAGGGTATACCTTTAAGAAAGGTTTACTTTAAATTTAAAAGGGTATCTTTTCAGACTTGAATACTTGTTTAGAGTGTTCAACAGAAGGTTCACTTTACAAGGGTATCTTTTTACACTTGAATACTTGTTTAGGGTATTCTGTGATCGGCAGATACATGTAATTACTTGTTTAGGGTCCATTTTGAAAGTCCATACACCTGCATGGTGTTGGGCCTGAAATCATACAGATGTCACAAGTCTGTACTGTGTATTACCTTTGCAACAATACATTTTTAATTTTATTTATTTTTTCTTAACAATAGAGGGAAAACATGTAACAAGATTCTTTACAGTATTAAGTTTTAAACAGAATAGTCCAGTGATTGTTGTTTGCATGTTAAGTTCATACATTATTGCACTGAACAGTAAATTGCATACATTTGTTACGTACTGTACAGATTATATACAGAGTGAGTTAAATATGAGTTACATTTGGTTTTGTTCAGAACAAAGGTCTCTGCATGATGGGATAACAATAAGGTACTCCAAATAAATTGGTAAAATCTACTACCCTATTATGCAGAAACCGCTGTATTCGACTATGATGTCATGTCTTTACATTTTATTTTTTCATCATTTCTCAAATAGGTGAAAAGAGAACCAGGCACTGGCAAATCGAAGGGTTTTGGCTTCATCAGGTACAAGGATGTTGAAGCTCAGGATAGTGTTGTGGACAAGAGGCACAAGATAGATCACACCAGCAGGTGGTGTGAAGTCAAATTTCCAGACTCTGGTGGAAAAATGGTAAATAAAAATGTCATGCCTGTACCCTCTTCCATAAAACTTTTTCCAGAGGAATATCTCTGGTAAAATATGAAAACTCTGGTAAGTGTATTTGTACCAGTCATTGTACTGTAAGAAACAAACTCTGATTAGATGATGAGAGTTTCCTCTGGTTAAAGTTGCATGCAATAGGACCATGGTGTTTTGCTGGAAAATACATTTAGGAGGATTAGAAAGAATCCTCAATATATATTGACTCATACAGACTGTATGTAAAATAACATTCTTTGGACCATCAGGGAGTTATATTTTCCCCAAGGGAAAATATGATCATGAGGGAAAATATAACTCACTGATGGTCCAAAGATTGTTACATTACACCCCATACCAGTTGATACCTGTTGTATTAGATGGTCTTGGTTACGCTTATAGTGGGTGATTTCAAGTTCGGTGTTGGTGTTGAGAAAAAAAAAATCATCTGTTAAACCGAGCACCAACACCAAGCTCAGTTTAGCAGATGATACCGATTGCAATGTCGATTGCATAACACGGAGTGATGTCATGCGCGTCTTATGGTGTTGGTTAAAAGTTACGCTGATAGCCCCAAAAAATGAAAAACTGTTAAAAAAATGACACCAAATTAATACTGCCTGCCAGTAAAATTGTATGAATCTGACAGACAAGTTACTTTTCTCTGTTTCTATATGGAAGGTAAATATCAAGTATGTAAATTTTTAAGGGGACAGGGTACTTTCAGCGGTTTGCGTAGCACGGTGAAGCTTTCTTCGTAGCCAACACACACAAGCATGGGTGGTATTGAACCGCAAGAGGGCGACAGACATTCAAAAAATATATTTATTTGACCAGCTGGTAAAATGTAACATTTACGATCCTCGCAAACCGAATCATGTGATGAGCTGTGGGCCAATCACATCTTTGTAACTTTATAAGCCATCTAATATAGGTTGATATCCTCAGAACATTCTCTTCAAAGTTCACTGCTGTCATCACATGGAGTTGCTGTTTTCATTCTGAACATCCTAGAAAGCAAAACATTTGACGGTGTCTTGGGACTTTGGATGAAAACCCAAACAAACATCTGCTAGTGCTACTGTATGTAATACACCCACTTGATTTGATGAAACATAATTTTGGAACATCTTAAGATATTTTACTCACATAATTTTATTGCGTATCAGGACAAGTAATTCTAATGTTAGTAAAAGATGAGTTGCGATTTTGTCACAGCGACTGAAACTTGCACTGGGCTTTCAGCGTCCCATCTAAATCAGGATTTTTTTTCTTCAAATTATTCAAAGTAAAAGCATATCTATTGAAAATAAAACATTTGACATAATAGCACTCAAAAGCTAGTCATGAAATCACCCTTCTTTAATCCTCTGTGTGTGTGTTTACATCTTGTATGTGATACATGCATGCATTCACTAAAATTACAGAAATAAGAATGAACAAGTGAAATAAGATCAAACTTTCTTTTCTCAAACCTTCCTCTTCAATGCTCTTGGTAAGCTTTGTGGTTGTTTACACTTACAGTATCTTCAATGCTGAAATATTAATTTTTTCACTTATTCATTCAATTCATTTATTATTTGCAGTGTGTTTGTGTCATTTCTCCTCTGATGATTGGGATGAAACAAGTATGTTTTACTTCTAAGTTCATTTCCCAATTTTTATTGTCATTTTATTTGTAAGCCCATTTACCATCTTTTCTTGTGGCCTTTTCTTGTTTCAGCCCACTAAGAAGAAGCTGTTTGTTGGCAGATTGACGTCAGACACAACAAAAGACCACCTGTATGATGTCTTCGGTGCGCATGGTGAAGTCACAGATGTCTTCATACCCAAGCCATTTCGTGGATTTGCCTTTGTCACGATGAACACCACACAAGAAGCCCAAGATCTCATCGGAGAGGGCCTTATAATCAATGTATGTGAATATGACCTGAAATCATATTTGTGTGGATATATTACCCTCCGCAATACATATATTTGGGCTAGTAAAGGGAAATAGCAGTATTGGAAAAGGCTTCTTTTGGAATAAATCAACCCTATAATCAAATACTGTACATTGTTCAAGGCTTCCGCTGTCTAAATTTCATGATTAAATTGTTATTACTTTTTGAACAGTCACAATCAGCACTCATTGTGACAGACAAATTTGTCGTGCAACTCTGTATGGGAGGAATTTCTAACAGGGCTGCTTGATAATTCAATACTGGTATTAAAATGAATACTTGTTTCTCCCCAACCAAAATCAATACAGATTCTTTCAGCCAGTAGATACACTCCAGCTAGTGTATACATTGGTATTTATTATCTAAATGGGGGGTTTCAAGCGCCGTGATATTATAGCGTATCCCGCGCGCAAAGGAATGCGCATATACGCGCTACCGTGAGACGTGTATGATATCGAAAATATCATATGTTGTCGAAAACATATCAGATACGTCCGGGTACTTTTGTATTAGTTTACGAGTTAATTAAGCTTTCCACCCGTGTTTTCCACACAAATAATGTATTAAAAATTTAACCATTTTTTTTTTTAAAATCACCCTATATTAGTATATAGGCCTATTGTTCTTTTGTATGTGCTGGCTTTGCTTAATTTACAAAATTATAGACTGAGGAAGATGTGATTTCTGTTGAATACGAAGAATTAAATGTTGTCACACGAAGAATAAATCAGAGCAGGCAGTGGTTGCCATTGAAAGACTCAATGATTTGTACAGAATTTTATCAAATTTTAATTTTGATAATTTTCTAGAGTTTAGATACTAATGATAATATTGGATGGCTTATTTTCGGTGGACACAGAAAATATTGTACTCCTTATGAAAATATTGAACTCGTCTGCGACTCGTCCGATATTTGTCACAAGTCGTACAATATTTTCTTGTGTCCACCTCAAAGCCATCCAATATTATATAAATATTTGAACCAGTTTGGATGTTCAGGCATTTTTGACTTCTCCTAATCTTGTCATGGCTCAAGATTGCTGAAGATTTTCCACGGTATGGTTAAAGGTATTGGCTAACATTTACCAAAGTTAAAAAAAATCTGAGCCGCATGATTCCCTATGCTACCAGTGTCTTTGATGAGGTCTAAAAATGAAGCCCTGAAAAACTTGTACTTCAAAATGATTATTTAGTGCTTTAAAAAAGTGAAAATCGAAAGTTGACCAGATTCCCTTCCCCTTTTTCTCCCATAGACTTACTGTGTGTACACCTAGGTTAATAAAACTCGCCCCGAGTTTTATTGTTTATTCATGCATAACTTGCCATTGGCAGTGTAACTTTCCAAACGTTTGTATTCTAGGGTGTTTATTTGTCCATTTGAACACTACTATGTAGCTCAAATATCAAAGTTTGACAATTTTTTAAACTGAAGCTCCACAATGTTAGCCTATCACTTTAAAGGCACTGTATAACAGTGTTTCCAGTTAAAAAAATCTGAGCTGCATAGCCTGCCATGATCCCCATGCTACCAGTGTCTCTGACATGGTCTAAAAATGAGCCCTGAAAAAATTGCAGTTTAAAACGATCAGTAAGTGCGTGTTAAAAAAGTAAAAATCATGAGAGATTATCCAGCTTTCCCCCATAGACTGCTGTGTTGCCAGAATTCCTATCGCCGATAATTAATGTGCCAAGATCGCACATATTACAGTGACAGCATAACTGTCCAAACTTTGTGTTCTAAGGTGTTTATTTGTCCATTCAAAACTGTCAGATATGTCAGATAGCAAAGTTCGACAATTTTTTAAATGCACACCACATGTTATATAGCGTCTTTTAAAGGACAGTGACATGATGGGAGAAATAAAAATGCTCTTGAACCAAACTCTGTGAAATATATATCAATGATACACCAGCTGAGTGCTATCTTCTAGGCTGGAAAGATTTATCTTGAATTTTACTCTAAGCCAAATCAAGCCATGAACATACTTAGCATTTAGTTTCTCCGAGCCCCATCAAAATAACATTACCATAGAACCCTACACAACAGATTTGCCTGTACAGCAGCATACAGATGCGAAGTTATTTTAGAATTGGAGTCAACTTTTGCGGACTACCAAATTTTCACAGTGAATTATCTCTCTCTG
>JZLH01S0385017.1:2156-12365 GCA_001188425.1 Eucidaris tribuloides | reverse complement strand
TAGAGGTTGCAGAAGGATGAAGAAGTACATGTATTGTGTTTGGCTTGTAGAGTATGAAACACCATTGTGTGATGTAGATATTTTTAATGAATGCTTGCTGTAAGAGGAACATGAGGAGTGAAAGCAAGTATTCCATATGTATGTAAGAAAAGAATGATACACAGTTAACACAGAAGGATGAAGAAATATTGTGTTGGGCTTGTAGAGTATGGAACAACCATTGTGTGATGTAGTATTTTTTTTTTTTATGAAAGCTTGTAAGAGGAACATGGGGAGTGTAAGCAAGTATTCCATATGTATGTAAGCAGGGCTCCACACTAACTATTTCTTCACTTGCTCTTTGGGCAAGTAAAATTTTCCCCTGCACATATTTTTACTTGCCCATTTATTGCCAGAAAATGAAATAAAAAACAAAAATCATTACTTCTCACTAATACTAAGTTTAAACACTTTCAGGCCTTGTTATGGCCTTTGAAGTTTGTTATTCTATTCTTGGGATTGCAAAATCAAAAGACTCAAAGTTTCATCACAGTTTTGCACATGTCATCATCAAATAACACATGAAATTTAACAGGCATACTGTGGCTGTGCACTGTTGATGTTTTAAATCAAGCTTCCAAACCAAACACAGAAAATGAAGAACATTGGACAAAAAATGATGTACTGGCTGTTGTTATTTTTTACACATATTCCATTCATTTGTGAGACTTTTTTATGCTTTCATCATTTAATGATAAACATTTTACTTGCCCAATCAATTCAACATTTTGATCTTTAACTAGCCCAACATGAAATTTTACTTGCCCTGGGCAAGCGTGCAAGTGCTCGTGTCGAGTCCTGATGTAAGAATAGAATGATATGCTGTTGCTTGTTATCTTGTGGAGGTTGCAGAAAGAGTGAAAAGGTATTGTGTTTGGCTTTACAGCATGATCTACCAGTTTCTGAATGTAGTTTCTAAAGCTTGGTGTAAGTGTAACGTGGGATTGTAGCCTGTAGGCAAGTATTTCGTACACGTATGTATGTAAGAATAGAATGATATACTGTACTCTTTCTTGTTGTCTCATTGAGATTGCAGAAAGTTGAATAAGTATTGTGTTCTGCTTGTAGAGTATGAAACCACCAAAATGTCTGATGTAGAGTTGTTTTCATGAAAGCTTTTTGTAAGAGTAACAAGGGGAGTGTAAGCAAGTTTTCCATAATGTATGTAAGAATAGAATGATCTACTCTGCAACATTTTCTCATTGTGGTTGTGTTTATAATGTGATGATTTTCTTTAATTGAGGTACTTGTTTACGTTGTTTTGTAGTGAGACTTAACAGCGACAGAGTAATTCCTCTCAGTTTGTGAGAAAAAGATGGAAGAATGTGGAACAAATTGTGACATTATGAACGGTACTGTCGAAAGTTGAGCATACATCCAAGAATTATGTGAAGTAGTGTACACTGTACAATGATGAAGCCAATATAAAAACGACTGTTGTGATGATATGAAAGTTATTTTTTGTCAAGTTGAAAATGAGCTTGTGGTTGCAAGACTGAGAGCCTCAAAATATCTGTATGCCAAACTTTACAAAAATATATATTTTCCCATCCCAATAATACATTTCTATTTACAACTTTGTTCAACAATTTGTAATAACTTTAGTGTGTAAGAAAGGATGATGTGAATTGTTGTAGTTTATATTTCAAATCAATGTGTGACCATAAGAGATTAAGTGTGTAGAATCTACAAGTTTCTGCAGTTCATCATTTGGCGTACTCAGATTTTATTGGCAATATGTACAAAACCAACCATGTAGGTGAATGTAAAATATCAGTCCTTTCTTTAGCAGTTAACATAAAATTCTGTGAGGGTGCTTGTGGACAGATGGTTGTGTACATGCAGGTATTCAAGTGATGTTTTTATGCCTCTGTGCCTAAGGTGCTAGAGAGGCCATATTTTTTTTTTTAATCTAGTTTCACAGGCTCCCAACATTTGCAGGCTGTTCTTATTTTTTTTAATTCATTAAATAACATTTATTGACATTTGGGGAGTCTCCCCTTTGTGGAGTTCATACAGTTACACATATTTTGTATATAAATGTTAATTTTCTTCCCCTGTGGGTCCCATTATTCTAATTTTATTGTATAATTTTCTTTTAATATTTGACGAATGTAAGTTGGGGACATTTTTTTTTTCAAACAGATGTGATTTATTCTTACGTGATATATCCCCAAGTGAAAGTGGCATGTTTGTGTATTGTAAGGATAGCAAACAGAATGTTTGTCATATGTTTTAGAAGTGTTAAGTTATTTTTATCCAAAATTTTTTGCAGTTTGTGTGATCTTGTAATACAGTACCGCTCGAGAATAATTTTCCACCTGTTCTGGAATATTCTGGAATGTTCTAAAATATTCTGGAATATTCCAGAATAAAATGGAATTGGGCTAAATTTCAAAAATGGATTAATTCCTCGTCAATCACAGTCTCACATTAAGTTAATATATATGTTCATACATTAGAAAAGCCAATCAAGTGTTCAGACAAGCATAAGGTGAAGAACTCTACCGGCAAATGCAAAGGAATCTTTTGAATGGGAATATTCTGGAATATTCCCACTGGAAAATTATTCTCGAGCGGTACTCCAGTATGTAAGATGGTCAGATGCCTATAGTGTACATGTATTATGTTCTGTGTGGGGATGTTGAATATAACATTGTATGTAAGTGGGTATGTTCAACTATGTATCACTGTTATGTAGTGTAAACATAAGTTATAGTGAGGCAGAAGTGTATTGTATTGTAGCATGTAAGATGTGTGAAGAATTAAATGATTTGAGTGAACTGAAGAGCCATTAATATCAGTGGACAACAAAATAATATCAAATTTGTCGTGGGATATTTTCTCTGTGTGACAAGAGTTTGTGTATGTGCGACACTGCTTCATGTTTGTCTGTTTGTTGTCCTGGTGGAAATACTGTTTGTGTGTGTGTGTGTGTGTGTGTGTGTGACTGTGTGTGTGTGTGTGTGCGTGTGTGTGTGTGTGTGTGTGTGTGTGTGTATGTGTGTGAGTGCTTCTGCGTGTATGTGTGTGTTTTGTGTGTGTATGTTGTGTGTGCTTTGTGTCTGTGTGACACTGCTTCAGTTTTTTTTCCTTGGTGGAAGTACTGTTATGTATGTATGTGTGTGTGTGTGTGTGTGTGTGTGTGTGTGTGTGTGTGTGTGTGTGAGAGAGAGAGTGCTTATATGTGTGTGTAAGAGAGAGAGTGCGTGTGTGTGTGCTTTTTTGCCTTTGCTTTGTGAGTGTGTGTGTGTGTGCGTGCTTGTGTTTGTGTGTGTACTGTGCCTATCTTGGGTGTGATTGTTACTGTAAATGTCCCTTATTTTGGGATTTTTCAGTGCAATAAAAACAACCCACTGATGATATTCAGTGAATTTGCTCCCTATCTGTACTTGCTAATGCAACAATTGCTACTATTGCTACTACAAGTACTACTACTACTACTACTATTGCTATTACTATTACTACTACTACTACAGTGGAACCTCGTTATAATGAAGGACCTAAAATCCATGACAATTACCTTGTTATATCAGATTTCTCACTATATCAGGGTACAAAACAAAGAAATATAAAGAGTTGGGATCTGCAAAATGACCTTGTTATAAAAGGATTTTGTTATATCCAACCTCTATATTGAGGTTCCACTGGACTACCGCTACATGTACTTCTACTACCATACTGCGACTTCTACTGATGATGGTATTGATGATGATGATGAGAGTGATAATAAACATTTTGCTAGAGCACATATTACAACATTTTGACATTTTTAGATGATGTAAATAACTCAAATGCTAACTGATTTAGTATGATGTGATTTGACAATAGGATTGGCAATCAACTATGAAATATGTAATTATAATTATGTGGGCACAATACTTCTATTGTGTGATTATGATTTCTGATGATTTGCGTACTTACACCCAAAATCATGATTTTATGAAACTTTTATGTGGTTGATCAATTTTGCATTCCAGGGTCCTCGCATAGTCAATTTATAGGTCACTGTAGATTATATCGTAGAACCAGAATCAAGATGATTGTAGTTTTAAAATTAAATAAAGTGGGACTGATTAGCATGGTACGCAAAAGGGGGATGTATAATAAGGGCGACAGAGATCATCGTGGATGAAATCAAATGATAAAAACTACATTTTAACGAAAATGGTAGAAATGATCAGCATTACAAGACGAATACTTTAAAGGTGATGTTAAGGTCATTTAGTTTTAGGACAATATTGCAACATCCCCAACTCTACCCGAGTCTGTAGGCGCATGCAGTGTATTCCAAACTCTGTCGTACAAAATGAAAAGAGCGCTCCCTACAGCTCTACACTTAACGGCGGGGACATAAATTTACACCGTCTAATTTACTGGAATTTTTTTTCGGACACCACCCAACATTTGAAAGACCATGATACATTATGTTCGCCCGTGCAGTTCAAAATGCAGCAAGAAATGACAGTGGATTAGCACTGAAAATTATATTTGATAGGGAATAATAAAAGCAGTATTCGATTTGGGGATCCCGAAGCCACACATCCCTTTTGTGTGTTGATAATTTGTCGCAATATTCCGAGACAGTTTCGTGCATTTTTACCAACGTACATTTAGGTTAAATTTCGGTGTAATTTACTGCCGAAACCATAAATCACAAATACCGGATTGGGGAATACGGAGTGAGAAGTCTATTCCTTGAATTGTCAACAGCTATTGAAATATTGCATGTCTGAAAAAAATGTACAAGTAAAAAGCGCCCTCTTTGACAGTTAGAAAATATTGCTGTGACACAGTTTAGGTCAACTTTTGTGATTGATTATGTTAAAACTTAAAACTTTGAGCGACTACCGAAAGTGTACTGTGTAGGCTTGTTGTCGCGGTGTGTCCCTTTTTCACATTTTGCTATCATGTGTAGTACTAATATGGAGACAAAAATTCAAAACGTTTATGATGTCCATAATCCCCTTTCTTTTTTAGTGCACATGAAACTGTACATTCCAATGAAGGCAGATGAAAAATTATAGGACAGTTTATTAAAATTTGCAGTTGGGTGCACACCCAAAAGTTATGCTTGAATTAAATTTATTTCTTGGTTGTATGTATGTACTTCTAAGCTTTGCTAACAATTAGGACCTTTTCCAGTTTTCTAGAGAGATATGAGTAAGCAAGGGTTGTTGTGTAAATGAAGATTGCAGGAAAGATGTAAAAAGAATTAAAGATACTGTGTGTTTTGTTAGTAGAGTATGAAACCAGAATATTCTGATGTAGGTTTTTTTATGAAAGCTTTGTAAAGAGGAACATGGGGAGTGTAAGCAAGTTCCATTGGTATGTAAGAAAAGACTGATATATGGTTTCTTGCAGAGGTTGCAGAAGGATGAAGAAGTACATGTATTGTGTTGGGCTTGTAGAGTATGAAAACACATGTCTGATGTAGATATTTTTAATGAAATGCTTGCTGTAAGAGGAACATGAGGAGTGAAAGCAAGTATTCCATATGGTATGTAAGAAAAAGATGATACACAGTTTACACAGACGGATGAAGAAATTATTGTGTTGGGCTTGTAGGTATGGAACCACCATTGTGTGATGTAGAGTTTTTTTTTTTATGAAAGCTTGTAGAGAGAACAGTGGGAGTGTAAGCAAGTATTCCTATGTATTAAGCAGGGCTCCACACTAAGTATCTGCTTCACTTGCTCTTTGGGCAAGTAAAATTTTCCCCTGCACATATTTTTACTTGCCCATTTATTGCCAGAAAATGAAATATAAAAACAAAAATCATTACTTCTCACTAATACTAAGTTTAAACACTTTCAGGCCTTGTTGTGGCCTTTGAAGTTTGTTATTTCTATTCTTGGGATTGCAAAATCTAAAAGACTCAAAGTTTCATCACAGTTTTGCACATGTCATCATCAAATAACACATGAAATTTAACAGGCATACTGTGGCTGTGCACTGTTGATGTTTTAAATCAAAGCTTCCAAACCAAAACAAGAAATGAACATTGAACAAAAAATGATGTTACTGGCCTGTAGTTATTTTTTACACATATTCCATTCATTTGTGAGACTTTTTTATGCTTTCATCATTTAATAATAAACATTTTACTTGCCCAATCAATTCAACATTTTGATCTTTAACTAGCCCAACATGAAATTTTTACTTGCCCTGGGCAAGCGTGCAAGTGCTTGTGTCGAGTCCTGATGTAAGAATAGAATGATATGCTGTTGCTTGTTTATCTTGTGGAGGTTGCAGAAAGATTGAGAAAGGTATTGTGTTTGGCTTTACAGCATGATCTACCGGTTTCTGAATGTAGTTTCTAAAGCTTGGTGTAAGTGTAACGTGGGATTGTAGCCTGTAGGCAAGTATTTCGTACACGTATGTATGTAAGTAGAATGATATACTGTACTCTTTCTTGTTGTCTCATTGAGATTGCAGAAAGTTGAATAAGTATTGTGTTTGCTTGTAGAGTATGAAACCACCAAAATTGTCTGATGTAGAGTTGGTTTTCATGAAAGTTTTTGTAAGAGTAACAAGGGGGAGTGTAAGCAAGTTTTCCATAATGTATTGTAAGAATAGAATGATCTACTCTGCCAACATTTTTCATTGTGTTGTGTTATAATGTGATGATTTTCTTTAATTGAGGTACTTGTTTACGTTGTTTTGTAGTGAGATTTAACAGTGACAGAGTAATTCCTCTCAGTTTGTGAGAAAAAGATGGAAGAATGTGGAACAAATTGTGACATTATGAACGGTACTGTCGATAGTTGAGCATACATCCAGAATTATGTGAAGGTAGTGTACACTGTACAATGATGAAGCCAATATAAAAACGACTGTTTGATGATATGAAAGTTATTTTTTTGTCAAGTTGAAAATGAGCTTGTGTTGCAAGACTGAGAGCCTCAAAATATCTTTATGCCAAACTTTACAAAAAATATATATTTCTCCATCCCTATAATCCATTTCTATTTACAACTTTGTTCAACAATTTGTAATAACTTTAGTGTGTAAGAAAGGATGACGTGAATTGTTGTAGTTTATATTTCAAATCAATATGTGACCATAAGAGATTAAGTGTGTAGAATCTACAAGTTTCTGCAGTTCATCATTTGGCGTACTCAGATTTTATTGGCAATATGTACAAACCAACCATGTAGGTGAATGTAAAATATCAGTCCTTTCTTTAGCAGTTAACATAAAATTCTGTGAGGGTGCTTGTGGACAGATGGTTGTGTACATGCAGGTATTCAAGTGATGTTTTATGCCTCTGTGCCTACGGTGCTAGAGAGGCCATATTTTATTTTATTATTTTTTTTTATTCTTGTTTCACAGGCTCCCAACATTTGAAGGCTGTTCTTATTTTTTTAATTCATTAAATACATTTATTGACATTTGGGGAGTCTCCCCTTTGTGGAGTGCATACAGTTACACATATTTTGTATATAAATGTTAATTTTCTTCCCCTGTGGGTCCCATTATTCTAATTCTATTGTATAACTTTCTTTAATATTTGACGAATGTAAGTTGGGGAACATTTTTTTTCAAACAGATGTGATTTATTCTTACGTGATATATCCCCAAGTGAAAGTGGCATGTTTGTGTATTGAAAGGATAGCAAACAGAATGTTTGTCATATGTTTTAGAAGTGGTAAGTTATTTTTATCCAAAATTTTGTGCAGTTTGTGTGATCTTGTAATACAGTACCGCTCGAGAATAATTTTCCACCTGTTCTGGAATATTCTGGAATGTTCTAAAATATTCTGGAATATTCCAGAATAAAATGGAATTGGGCTAAATTTCAAAAAATGGATTAATTCCTCGTCAATCACAGTCTCACATCAAGTTAATATATATGTTCATACATTGGAAAAGCCAATCAAGTGTTCAGACAAGCATAAGGTGGAAGAACTCTTACGGCAAATGCAAAGGAATCTTTTGAATGGGAATATTCTGGAATATTCCCCCTGGAAAATATTCTCGAGCGGTACTCCAGTATGTAGATGGGTCAGATGCCTATAGTGTACATGTATTATGTTCTGTGTGGGATGTTGAATATAATGTTGTATGTAAGTGGGTATGTTCAACGATGTATCACTGTTATGTAGTGTAAACATAAGTTATAGTGAGGCAGAAGTGTATTGTATTTGTAGCATGTAAGATGTGTGAAGAATTAAATGATTTGAGTGAACTGAAGAGCCATTAATATCGATGGACAACAAAATAATATCAAATTTGTCGTGGGATATTTTCTCTGTGTGACAAGAGTTTGTGTATGTGCGACACTGCTTCATGTTTGTCTGTTTTTGTCCTGGTTGGAAAATACTGTTTGTGTGTGTATTTGTGTGTGGTGTGTGTGCGTGTGTGTGTGTGTGTGTGTGTGTGTGTGTGTGTGTGTGTGTGTGTGTGTGTGTGGCGCGTGGTCGTTGCGTGTGTTGTGGTGGTGTGTGTGTGTGTGTGTGTGTGTGTGTGTGTGTGTGTGTGAGTGCTTGTGTGTGTATGTGTGTTTTGTGTGTGTATGTTTGTGTGTGCTTTGTGTCTGTGTGACACTGCTTCAGGTTTTTTTCCTGGTGGAAATACTGTTTATGTATGTATGTGTGTGGTTGTGTGTGTGTGTGTTGTGTGTGAGAGAGAGAGAGAATGAGAGAGAGAGAGAGTGCTTATATGTGTGTGTAAGAGAGAGAGTGCGTGTGTGTGTGCTTTTTGCCTTTGCTTTGTGAGTGTGTGTGTGTGTCTCGTGTTTTGTGTATGCATGCATGTGTGTGTACTGTGCCTATTTTGGGTGTGATTGTTACTGTAAATGTCCCTATTTTGGGATTTTTCAGTGCAATAAAAGCAACCCACTTGATAATACTCAGTGAATTTGCTCCTATCTGTACTTGCTAATGCAACAATTGTACTACAGGTTACTACTACTACTATATGATTACTACTACTTTACTATTTACTACTACTACTACTATACTACTACTACTACTACAGTGGAACCTCGTTATAATGAAGGACCTAAAAACCATGACAATTACCTTATATCAGATTTCTTACTATATCGGCGTACAAAAACAAAGAAATATAAAGAGTTGGGACCTGCAAAATGACCTTGTTATAAAAAAGATTTTGTTTTATATCCAACCTCTATATTGAGGTTCCACTGGACTACCGCTACATGTACTTTCTACTACCATACCGCGACTGCTACTGATGATGGTATTGATGATGATGAGAGTAATAATAAGCATTTTGCTAGAGCACATATTACAACATTTGACATTTTTAGATGATGTAAATAACTCAAATGCTTACTGATTTAGTATGATGTGATTTGACATAGGATTGGCAATCATTATGAAATGATATGTAATTATATGTTGGGCACGATACTTTTTTGTGTGATTATGATTTCTGATGATTTGCACACTTACACCTGAAATGAGATTTTATTTTATCTTTCTAAACCCCAAAATCATGATTTTTATGAAACTTTTATGTGGTTGATCAATTTTTGCATTCCAGGGTCCTCGCAAGTCAATTTATAGGTCACTGTAGATTATATCGTAAACCAGAATCAAGATGATTTGTAGTTTTAAAATAAAATAAAGTGGGACTGATTAGCATGGTACACAAAAGGGGGATGTATAATAAGGGCGACAGAGATCGCCGGTGGATGAAATCAAATGATAAAAAACTACATTTTAACGAAAGAGGTAGAAATGATCAGCATTACAAGACAAATACTTTAAAGGTGATGTTAAGGTCATAAGTTTTAGGACACCAGATTTTGAAACATCCCCAACTCTACCGAGTCTGTAGGTGCATGCAGTGTATTCCAAACTCTGTCGTACAAAATAAAAAGAGCGCTCCCTATACAGGGTGGCCAGAAAGAATGCTACGAGTATGATCGCTAATTCTTCAACATTATCGGCAAAATGTCATTAATTTTTATTTCGTTGTCGTTAGAACATTCTTTTTCCAATAAAATGATACCCAAGATCATTGAGTTTGAGTTAAGGCGTTTTGATTTTCTAGGGCCATTTTTTCGGAAGCAATGCATTTCCCAAATTAGCAATTTTCTCAACAAGGCGGCGGTCATTCGAAACGCCGTGATATTCTGCATCCAGCTTACCATACCGGACAACCGCAATCATATGACAAAGAGCTGGAATGCCCTCG
>JZLH01S0384984.1:106215-120378 GCA_001188425.1 Eucidaris tribuloides | reverse complement strand
CTTTCTTCTTCTCCATAATTGTCTTCATCATATTTGTCATCATCACATTCATCATCATCACATTCATCATCATCATCATCATCATCATCATCATCATCATCATTATCATCATCAGCATCATCATCATAACCACCATCACCACCACCACCACCACCACCACCACCACCATCATCATCATCATCATTACAGTTTCCTTCACCGCCACTATTCCCCTCATCTTTAATCTTCTTTAATTCTGCACACGTACGCCCCCCCCCCCACCACCACCACACACACCACACACACACGCGCGCGCGCAAACAACATTATAGATATGAACAGAGGGGGGCGTGAATGTCAAAAGTTCATATTTTTCACAAAATTGGGTCATAACATCAGCACACAATTAATAATATAGCCTACCTCACTATAGTTTTGAATCGTATTTACACTAAAAAAAAGGGGGGATACCAGTAACAACAATAAGAGTTAAAAACGAAATATTGCATATTTCAATTTGGTAGTTAATAGTTCTTCGTTAATTTTTGAGCACAGTCAAGCACTAACTGATTTCGCATGATGCAGAAGTTGCAATTGTTACACAAGTTTTGTCTACAGATATGTTATTGACACAACTTATAAGAATATTTCTACACTAAATCATTATTTGTTGTTTTATGTTTGCTGTAGGTATTCTTCAATATTCTCGAATTATTGTATAGTGTTTTTATTTGATGTAATTGTTTTCTTTTTTGTTATTTTTATAGTATAGAGAACGGGTTTTTATTGTATTTGATGCTCTTGTTAAACTGGAAGGAGAGTAAAAAATATTCCTTTTCCTTGTACCTTTATCAACAATTCAGCCTTTAAAAAACATTATGACTGTACGGGTTTATTCACTGCATAAATGTACATAACATATTCATTTTACTATTGCTTTTTTTTATTGTTGAATGATGTTTTTTCATTCATGAGTTTAAAAGATTAATATCTTTAGATTTTTTTTTTACTCTGAATTGCCATTACATCAGGCAAAATCAAATTTGAAAAACTTACAAACTGACAACTATAAATTTTCATAACACTTTCCTGCCGTAAATTGCGTTTATGTTTTCATTATGTTCCATGTATATAATGTTGATCCTATATTTTTGTTAAGTCAATGGTTTGTATTGTTCAATGCTCTTTATTATTGCTGATGGACTAATCCCTAATAAATAAGCCAATTCAACAAAATCAATGAATAAACTGCGTAAATGAGAGTTCCAAAATGCGTAGAGCCTCCAAACTTGTTCGTGTCCCGTGAACACAATTTCATGTCATTTCTTTCTTTCATAGCTTCGAGAAGGAATAGGACCGCGACGGCATATCGCAGTCCCGTTGCAAAAACAGAATATTTAAAGTCCCACACGTACTGAACCGTACCTAGTACGGAACACCTATTACGTGTTTGTGTATGATTTTTCACATCGTAGGAATACTATTTATGTACTTTACATTTCGTAAAAATAGTGGTTATAGTACTCGCGGGCGTTCGAGCGTTCGAAGCGGTTCAATGCCCATAAACACAAAAAATTATGTTTAAGAATTTTGAACAAAGTAACTACAAGCTGTGGTAATATACGGTTGAAATGCAATATTTACATAAATTGGGATCGTTATAATAAAGAATTACCGCAATATTTTGTACATCAACATGAATATACGATAAAATAAAAGCCTCGGCCGTGGAAGTATAACAACCTCGCTGCCAGTAACCGAATTGTGCAGCATCGCGCTGGTTACGCACTGTTGAATCTTCGATCGATCATGGATCGATCGACGTCATTGAGCGTGCACACTGGGCATAGCCAGGCGCGTCTATTATCTTGCGGGGGGAAACAGGGACCAGTGGTCCACAATATTAAAAGCGGGGGCACATTCATTTTATTTCGACCAAATGCAGTAGCTGCAGTACCTTTAGAAGCAAAAACCATAACGTTTTGCTTACATGTGCAAGATCACAGCCATACAGACATTGAATATTAGAACTGCAATAATCATTTAGTTGTTGAATTAAGTAAAAATCATTGTGTACTTGTGCCAATTCTATTTGCGCGAAAAATGGAATATCTAAAACCGGGTGACCTGCGCAAATTTTAGGAAATATGAAAATATAGGCATTTCCTCTTCTTTTCAGGAATTGAACTGATTCAAAACAAATTCTTCAATCCTGGTATTCACTCCAGGCATTAAATGACATTAAAATGTTTCATTTCGTTGTTGTTTTTGTCTGATTGTTTGTATTCTAACATTTTTTTTAGGCTGCATCCAGTCACACTATACTCCCGGACTCTACTCTCTGCATGGTTCTGAATAAACTACATGTATGTCCATAATGTAAAGTTTATGAGTCTATGGTGCATTTATACACAATGCTTTCAGGGCAGTTACACGTACTATTAACATGGAAATGCCTATACAAGTCGTCTATCTGGTGTTATGATGAATTGTTAAGACTTTTATATACGCAAAATTGCTATCACATTCCGAGTTTATCAAAGGAAGTAAGATAACAAAGTGACAGGCCTGAAAGCCCATTCTGTGACGCCTGAATATCATAAACTAAGCGCCTCCTTTTATAAACACGTCCAACTTCGCAATATGAAACATTGACGTAGCTTTGGACTCCTGCACCTCTCCCACCGGAAGTTGAGCCTGGTGGCTTGCGCCCCCCCCCCTACTTAGAACACAGTCGAGTCACATGAATAAAATCCACATATAGGTAGGCCTATACGTGAACAATTATTTTCACAAAATCACACTACCCACCCACCCCCACCCCCCCCCAAAAAAAATATATATATATATTATATAATAATATCAAATATGCAAACCAATATCTAACAAATTTAATTCATTTGTTTTCTATAGATTCTGTCTAATGATTCTTTTTGTTGTTGTTTATATTTTCGTGAATGCATATAATTTTAAAGCGAAGCGACATGTCAAAAATACCGATGTCACTTATACCGAGGTATTGATGTAAATCAACAATGCTGGCTTTGCTATAATCAAGGGATAACAATAATTAAAGTCTCCATTTCAGACTCTGCGAATTTCTCGATGCATAGCTGCAGGTCTGACGCACCCGGCATGCGCGACCATCAAGGCACTAGTCTTAGTCAAAACAACTGACTGAATAGATTACCGTCTAAAACTGATTAGGAAAGTACACTGTAAAAACAGTGGTGTTAAAATTACACCAGTCGGTGTTGTGAGAGGACCACACCCATTTATAGAAGGATAAGGAATGGATTCAGAAGCGTGACACCCGTGTTAAATATATGCTATTTCAACACCCTTTGGTGTTATTGTAGCACATTTTGTTTGTTATGCATGTATCAACAATGTTTGGTGTTATATTCAAACTCCATGGTGTATTTTTAACACCTGAGGATGCAGTCCTCTCCCAACACCAACTGGGTTGTTTTTAACACCGTAGTTTTTACAGTGTAATATCTTTGACTATGAGTAATGTTGAGATTTACGCAGTGTGATATACTCTTGAGGTAGAAAAGGATCGCATGGTCTGGAACCGAGACTAGAAGCTGGACGAACCACTATTCTTATAATGACATCATTATGCTAAAACTCACGTGGTATGATTTCAGTATTACACATTATAAAGTATATATGAATCTGTCTTAGGGAATCTCAAATGACATTTTTATAGCCATTAAATATTAGAATACTTTTCATCCGTCTTATTCGCCCAATTCGATCTTTATTGTGCCACCGAAAAATGTAGATAAAAGGGGTACCCTTTAAAAGAATTGGAAATGGGTCAGGTGATATTGACAGAGAAGGAATGCCAAAGAAATACAATTACAGTAATGCGTTCAAAATTTGAAATAGAAGAAAATTACACTGGCGGATAAAAGGGTTTAGAGATTGCCAGATTGAATAGAAATGGTTTCAAAATTACTCTCTTTTTTTGCCCGAAGTACTCCCACGATATATTGAATTCTCTTGATAACTTAGGGAGTTCTGTTCAAGAAAGAGTCATGAGTAAAAGTATAGCATTTGACAGATGCTGCAAATTTTCCAATTTAAATAAGCCATGGGGTGCAATTTCTGAATAGCAGAAGACGTCGTGATGACATTGCAAGAGATTGATAGTATTCAGTGGAGCAATTTACCAAAATAACAATAACATCCATATATTTAGATTTTAAATCAATTCATGCTGAAACACTCTATGTTATTGTTCATATAATTACTGTTTTGTCCATTTTTTGTATATGAAACAAACTATAGTGGTTTTGTTAAAAATTATTTCGATATTTCTACATTTAAATATTTATTAGGAAATCAATAAAGTGATTAAGGTTAGATAACATGGATAAGAGGAAATGATACAAAATGTAATGAACGTCCAGTTAAAGTCCAAGTATAGTTTTGGTAAAATTGGTAAAAAATAAAATCCTTTGCAATTATGTTTTTCTTTTTTTTTTCTTTTCTTTTTTTAGATTGACCTGTATAGACCTATCTATCAATGCCCTAAAAATTACTCACTCTGAAACTCTCGTTATTCGCAAAATCTACTAACAGAGAATATGAAAAGATCCGGTGATGGGAGGGCGCCAGAGGCGCGATCGGGGGGGCGGGGCTAAATCGCCCGCCAACTGATAAATATCGGGAAGAAAACTATCGATTTGCCACCCCCCCCCAAAAAAAACATAAAAAAATGACCAACTCGAAAAATTAATAGAACCGCGCCAAACAAGGATATGTTTAACATGCATTGGAAAGCACTATAAAACCCTTAAACTTAGCATTACAATACCATAAAATATACACAAAATGTCAAATTTTCGGCGCGCTTTACGCGCAAAATTCTGTAATGCAATTTGTTTTTTTGTGTGTCTTTTTTTAATTTTGCCCCTACCCCCCCCCCCCAATCCGAAACACAGATCGACGCCCCTGGGGAGGACCCTGACATTTCCCATACTACAGGTAATGCACTTACCGCTAGATGTTCTCCTTTAATTAAAATATCATAATTATTGTCACTATTTACAATTTTCAGTTACTTTGTTGTTGTTTTCTTATGTCTGGCCGGACAATGGAATACTTTATGAAAGACTGGCGAAGGAGTTGTCTGATCGACCAAACCTATACTTGGGCTTTAATAAGTTAAAGCTATTTCAGTTGATTTCATTGTATTATTATGCTTTTTCGTGTTTTTCTTTAATTTCATTTACTTTTTGCTGTTATTGAAATTGTAATTTTATCTTGTAATTCTTTATGTATGTTATGTAAATTTGTTTTTTCTTTGTTTATATTATTTTGTTATACGGAGTGGCTTACTGAAAAACAGCCCAACGGCTGAGGGAAAGTATTTTATTAGTGACTTTAAATAAATAAAGCAAACAAAAATCTGAAATAGAATCCAACGCATATATATTCTTACTAACATCAGATCATTGGGTCTAGCAGGGAATTATAAAGGGTGAACCTATATAAAGGGTAACTGAATTTCACATGTAAACTCAATAATACATATTACACAGTCCATTCGAGTAAATAAGAAGTAAATCGTAATAGCTTTACTTTGTTGTCTAGCTTGCATCAACATTATCACGGGCCAAAGAGTTAGTCTCCGCTAAAGGTGAAGGGTACAAAAACTACTTTTTCAATTTTTTTTATCATGTTTGTTTGTTTGTTTGTTTGTTTGTTTTTTATATGGCAAATCTTATTTCAGTGAAATGATATTCCCTCTCCAAACTTTTGGCAAGTAAATGCTATCATAATCAGTGTCTATATAGCTGCAATCTCTGGTGAGCACATCCCTCCCCACATTCTCCTGAATGAATGATATTGAGAGATGGATGAATGAAGTGATTCTTACAATTTTTTTTTTTATCTAACAGAGTACTTGTCCAGCCGCAATGTCAAGCAAGCATTGCCTCACATTCTTTAGAATGAACGGTATTGGTCGATTGCTAAAAGTTGGAAAATGGATTTTGTATCTCACACCTTTCAGGAGCCAGTTATCCGTGTCAGTGATGATGTACGCACGGTGTCAAGTGAAAGTCAGAGAGAGTTACCCTCTTCTCCCAATTAATTTCTGGGAGGGGGCACTCAACAATTATTGCTGTACACACGCGAGAACCCCCCCCCCCTAAAAAAAAAAAAAAAAAAATGATAATAATAATAATAAATAAAGAACAATAAAAATACAAACGTGTGTACAGGGTAGGTTTGTTTTTCTTTTTGGCGATTAAGGCGCGTGACGCGCGTGAAGCGTTCAGGATGCCAAAAAATACCAAAAATGGGGAAAATGGTATGATTTAAGGGTTGTTCTTATTTAGGGGTTACAATTTTCAAGAAAGCGCACTGTTTAAGGGGTACAATTTTCAAGAAAACGTGCGAAACTCCTTGAATGGAGGGAAAATTTCACCAATGTATAAAACTTGTTTAGGAGTGGTTTGGAAATCTTGTTCATGGTCGCACGTGAGTACAGCAAATATAACTGAGTGACCCCACCCACGGGATATTTTGAACGGTATATCAAATTTAGCATTTTTTTTTCAATGGCTTCGCCAGGAACACCCTGTAGTAAGCAAGCGTCCGTCCGTACATATAGAATTCGGAGATTATAATATTTTTTATGTTTACATCGACAGCGAACATCTGCGTGACCTTATTTCAACAGACGTTGTTGTGACAGCCATTGTGTAATCGAATCCTAACGCATTCGAATGTTTCATGTCCCATTAGCATATACAGGGTAACTCAGAAAAAATGGTACACTAAATTTATCATTTGTTTCCTTCATAATCTAGGGGAAATTACTATTTGTCACGTTCATCTGATAGTATGTTCTTTTCTGAGCAATACAATCCTTAGACTGTTAGTTTTCGTCCAGTGTAGTTTTCATTTTAGAGGCAATTTTGCAAAGCAGTACATATCCAGCTTTTCAGTGGTAAACGCATCCTTATTGAAATTACACGTAAACTGGCGCGCGCATACAGTGGTTCACAATAACAGCCCCAAAAAGAAAAGTACCCGACCAAAATAGATGATCATGGTGTCATTCCACACAGGAAAAAGAGAGTTTATCAGATGGGCAATTAATTTGGGAAATAACCGTAAATGTAAGTGTACCGTTGTTCTGGGCTACCCTGTATACCGAGACATTCTATACAGGGTGGCAAGAAAGAATGCTACGAGTATGATCGATAATTTCTTCACCATTATCGGCAAAATGTCATTAATTTCTATTTCGTTGGTTAGAACAATCTTTTTCCAATAAAATGATACCAATATCATTGATTTTGAGTAAGGCGTTTTGATTCTAGGGCCATTTTTCGGAGGCAATGCAATTTCCCAAATTTGCCAAATTTTCAACAGCGGCGGTCATCGGAACGCCTAGATATTCTGGCCTCTGGGCTTGCCATACCATACAAACCGCGATGACAATGGAGGTGTAGCTAGCATCGTCTTCTTTATGAAAGCGAGGGCATTCCAGGCTTTCATAAAGAAGACGATGCCAGCTACATCTCCATTGTCATCGCGGTTTGTCTGGTATGGCAAGCTCAGAGGCCAGAATATCTATGCGTTCCGATGACCGCCGCTGTTGAAAAATTGGCAAATTTGGGAAATTGCATTATCTCCGAAAAATGGTCCTAGAATCAAAACGCCTTACTCAAAATCAATGATCTTGGTATCATTTTATTGGAAAAAGAATGTTATAACTAACGAAATAAATATTAATGACATTTTGCCAATAATGGTGAAGAAATTATCGATCATACTCGTAGCATTCTTTCTGGGCCACCCTGTATACAGAGGCAGAGGGATAAAAACACCTCTGGATATTCGCGGAAGAGAATCTGCTTAAAATTCTTCTCTTTCTCGTCCTTTTGCAACTACATGTAATAACGTGACATTTGATACTGTCTTCTCAATTTTCATGATGCCTTCAGAAACGCGTACACTCATTGAATCAGCTGAAATGTAAACATATTTTTTTTTCTTATTTATTTCTCCTTGCATAATCAATACACTAAATCATTTCAGATAATGTGCATTTCAATGAAGATATAACTATAATGATTGTAGATTTCAGTTTGTTTGTTTTACTCTTTGCCAGTTTGCATATTACTATAGTCGACCTTTTTTTGATTTCATAATTTTATTAACACACAATCGAAATAAATATCTAGTTTCATCTTGACCTGTAGGATCTAAAGGGCTAGGAAAATTACACTCAACTGCATGGTGTATGTTGAATAACGATCAATGTTTATGAAAAGAAAAAAGTATATTTGCGAACATTAAAGAAAACAATGTGTCTTGTTGTGCAACATAATTGATAAGGCATACCAAAGGTTACATTCCCTGTAATCACAGTTACGTCCCCGTTCAAATAGAGATCAACTGTGGTTAATACAATATGTTATTTATACTGAGATAATATTTACAGTTTTGATGTGTATAAGTTACGCAGAGAGGTGGAACCATCTCCCCATAAGTTAGGTATTCTAATTCCATTCAGTGAAAACTATATTGTTTTCATCCCTAAAGATAGTCTTAACTATTATTGACATAGACTGATATATTAGTTGATAATAAATCGAAAAACACTTGTCGAGAGGCGCTTTTTTTTAGTTCGATAAAAAGTGTTTCCTGAAATTCTTCGTATAGACATGCAGTTATATGGTATAGGTCAAATTTCTTTTTATTCTTGCAGGCATACTAGTAATATGCCCAATGTTACTGCGTCAACGCACGAATAAGTGCCTTATTGCATGAGCAATGCACGCGAGTGTTGAATATATAACGCATTATTTCACTATGTATTGGAGCACATTATCGCACGTTTTGACTCATTTTATACACAACTTTAATGATAAACTTTTTAAACATTTTTCATGTAATTTTATAGTTTTAGTTGTTGTTGTTGTTGTTGTTGTTGTTGTTGTTGTTGTTGTTGTTGTTGTTGTTTTTGGATCATCGTGTTTTGTTTGGTTTTGTTCGTTTTGCTTGTATAGTAGAATATTACGGAGACCAAAAATCGAATTGATTCAAACGATGGCGTGATTCCATGTCTCGAATGTGTGCCTTTAAAGAATGAAAGAGACAAACACAGGTCCGTAGTCCACTGTTAAAGAATGTGACTAGAAGCAAATCCAATTATGTAAACTGAGCATACAATACAGGAGTTGATGTATACACACACGAGTGGAAAGAACATTCACTCAGATATGATCAGTATACGTTTAGCGTAGAATTATCACTGTGCCAATGGCACATGCACCAAGCACTACAATTGGGCCTACCCAGTGGCGAATTACGGCATGTTCAGATGTGTAGATAGCGTGATAGGAGCTTGATGACATTGTTGCAATATTATTACTGCCTTCTTACATTACACTAACATTATTTTTAGAATGATTTATTAGATATCAATCTAAACACAGTCCACAGAGGTGTTAAATATTGGCAAGCTGTAAAAATATGAGGCCATGAAGTTTGTGTCTGTTCAATGACATGTAGTTTTATTATCAACTCAAGCTGAAGAAGCAGTGGTCTCTAGATAATTTAATAGGCAGATTATAAGCCTAGTGGGCATCACACCTCCGACTTCACTCTGCCATGGACCCGGGTTAGACCGACAACAAAATTAAATCTTGAATCTTGATGTAAGACAAGCAAACATAAAATGGCAATGCACTGCCTACATGTAGCAATATTATATTGATGAAAGTGATTTCCTTGAAATATATATGGTGAAACTCTTTCTGCGAATTGTAGCTTATTCAGTAATTAAAATGGAATTGTAAATCTGAATTGATTTCAGTGGTTTGACCCTATAAACTGTCCCTAGTCTCCGCCCACAGGCTGTTGTTGCGTTCACGCCACCTGTCAGATGTCCCATTCATCTACCAGTTCCCATGTGGCCCTTTCAGAATATACCGACCTTTCCATACACATTGTACTTGTACTATGCACCTGCGTATTACTGCGGCAACTCCCATTTATGATTTATAGGCCTATACTCTCTCATATGATTTCATTCTTTTCGGTATCATATGTTTGAACTGAAAAAAAAAGGCAAAACGAGTATGGCACAATATCTTGTTCACTGTACAAAGCAGTATATGTACTGCTAAATGTGGGGTGTTCAATTTAACACCAGTGGTAACATAGATACGAGATGTGTCGTTGAATTTAAACACATGGTGTTATCTAGTTTAAACCCATTGAAGACGGTTTGATTTTGCTTTAACGTGTATTTCCCATAGACCTTGAGACGAGATATCTCGTGTCTAGTCTTTAACGGGTTTAAACATCACGCAGTTATTTCAAACAGCAAGTGCATAACCTTTAAAACCAAGGACAGTGCATATTATAGACCAGTTGTCATGGTTTTTTGTGGTGTGATGACTGCATGCATTCTTTGCTTCTACTAAATATCAAAAAATCCACCAGTCAATGATTTTATCAGCTGACAAGAAATAAATTAATAACTTTGCAGTCAGACCTATTCAAATATCATTGCCATGATTGCGGTGAACTGGCTGCCATTAATCAACTTGAAAACATCGATTTTATTTATTCAGTTCTAACCGTCGGATGCCCTTTCTCATTCAAAACCATAGCTAATAATAGAATACAATCTTAATGGTATCACCAACTTTCAAAGGCTAACAACCGGTTTTATTATCATGTCCTTCTCGAAATTTTAAAATCTCTATTGATTTATGATTTATTACGTCATAATATGACTGAATTCGTAACACGATGATTCATTTAATAAATGGCACTGATGAATAATTCACAATAAACATGACAGCCACATTTATCAATATGAAATGGCAATCATGACTTTGATGTTTTTATAGCTACCATTGGTGACCCCCTGTCAAGGATATATTCTATCATATCGACGATAAGAATTAGTTTTAAACTACAGCACAATCATGATGTATATTCATATTACAATGTCAAGATGTCTAGACTACATGTAAGAGAATAGCGAATGCTTCATTCAGTCAGAGAAATAAGCTCTTTGTGTTGACCTGTGGGAAATATTGGTGGCCTCATATTTATAAGTTTAGTCAAAAGAGGACGATATTCCATTCTCACTCAAGAGTAAAGCTTTTAAGGTTTATAACTACGTAGTCTACAGCCATTTGATGTACTATTTTGTCTAATAAGTATGCTGTTAATTCCCAATATCCCAGCCACAAGCTAAAGCAAATTCCCAATCTAAAACCATAATCCCAATCCTTAACCTTGATCCGTTAGCCAAATTCAAATCCTTATCACTTTAAGGCTTTAATCCAGGTTATGCTGCTACTGCTAGACTAACTGGGTAGCAGACCAAGTGGTTGTAGACTACCGATCTTTGCCCCGTCACCAGTTCGATACCTTTCTATGAAGCAGGGGTGTTGATGGAGGGTGGGGGATGGCAAACGTATCGTTTTGCACCCCCCCCCCCCAGTACTTTTGACTACTTAAAAATTCATAAAACGTTATGTAAAATTATATTTACAAATCAGAGCAAGGCACTATAAAACCATCAAATTTTAGACAAAAACAATATTAAAGATACCTCATTTTCAATTTGATTTTGCAAACGTTTATATCACAATTTTGCGCCGCGAAGCGCGCCGAAAATGTTGACATTTCTGCACCCCCCCCCCCCTCTATTCAGAAGAATGGGTCGATGCAGATGCTGTGATGCGAATCAGCGAGAAATGCCAATATTGTTGTCTTTTGGCCTCAAATTAAGGCCCCGACGGCCTGACCTCGCGAATTAAATCGAGCACCGAGCATAAACACGTCAGTATTATCGGTGCGGGTTTTACGATAATGAATTCATCGACGAGGCGTATTAAAAACGCGACAACTTCGAGGCTATCTTCCGTTGCCATGACAACGTGACGATATAGAGAGATACACGACTCACCTCATCATTATAATTCGCCATTTCTCCTCGATGCTCAACCCGTCCATCTTGAGAATTTGGTCCGGTCGCCCTGCATGTTGGACTGAAATTGAAACACAAACACGGAAAAGATAAATATTTCGTTATTCTGACCGTGAACTGGCAGTATAATTACGTATATATTGATTATTAATATTTTACCTGGAAGATCAACACTGTGTCAGTAATTTTTCTCTCGATGTACAGTGTATACTAACAGTCCAACGAATAAAATAAACATAGAGTTGGATACCTCCGTGATGAAGATAGCAATATATCAAAAGACCGTTTGACCGTTTACTCTGTATCATCATGAAGAGCTACGGATTTATGTAATAAGGCATTATCAATATCATACCCAACCAAAATATTCTTATAAATCAAGAAGAAATAACCGTTTAACTTTATAGATAAGTTTAGGAGTAGTTATTACGATCATGTAATCCCAACCCCCAAAAGAAATCTGTTAAAATAATTAGAAAAATAAATAAAATTTATCTTTGGCGGAAATTAATTAACCAATTTCTTTTCAAATTCTTAGGTCTTCGAGAATCGGACTTTCCAAAAGTTAGAACAGAAATGTTTAAAGTTATGCACTTCCAATACCATAATTAGGCTATATTGCGAGACGAAACTTTTCGAAAGCTTCACGAGAAGGTTAAAGAGCAGTGGCATGATTGGAAGAAAAAAATGCTTGTCAAACCAAACTGCTTGAAAGATATACTAGTCTATATACACTAGCTGGAGTGTATCTCCTTGCCGCCGGAAGAATTCGTCTTGAGTTTGTTTACTTAAGGAGAATCAAGAATGCAGCACACGCACCACTTTATTCGCTCCCGTGGCCCTGAGTTCAACTTTTTGACGAGCAACATTTTCAGGCAGAATTCTTGCAACACTTTTACTTGATTCTAGAATAGTTTTAAGCCCCAAGTGAAGAGCTACGCCCTATTGGCATAATAACCTGATTAAGAAAAGAGCCATGTTAAACACTGATGAAACATGACTTTTCTTGCGACATGATGGTTTTTTTGAGTTGTTTGTTTGGAGGCTCAAAGAAAAAGAGCATGAGTAGATTCACTCCTCATAATCAGATAAATAGATTGAAGTATATCAGTACACTTGTTCAGGGTTGTTCCCCGTGAATTTTTCTTATGGTCAGATGTATGAACCCATTCTTACAAGATGGCACGATTAGACATGTAGAATCAAATACATGCCACGGAAATAGCAAGCATTTGCCTCTTCCTATACGCACAATGTATTATGACTTCGTAAATGTAGTGTTTACATAATTAATGACACTCGTAATTAAAGGCATTGGTGAAGCAATGTTCCAGTTTACAAAAAATCTGAAGCTGCATGATTCCCCATGCTAGCCAGTGTTATTCTGACATGGTCTAAGACATGAAACCTGAAAAAATTGCTGTTTAAAACGGAAATAAAAGTCATTGAGAGACCATTCAGCTTTCCCCCATAGACTGCTGTGTTGCAGATTTCCTATCCCTGAATGGAAATTTAATGTGCCAATTTGCATCTGCAGGCATGTTGTACTAAGTGACAGGCCATTACTGCGCAAACTTTGTGTTCTAAGGTGTTTTATTGCCATTCAAACACTGGCAGCATATGTTCAGACAGCAAAGTTTGACAATTTTTTAAAGACATGTCTTCCACAGTGTTATACAGCTGTCTTTAAACCTTTGCTACACACATAGGCTCGTATTTTGGCGTATAAAGTTATGGCATGGCATGAGGTGTAATTGCGAGTGTAATTAAACGCGCCTTGAAGCTAATGAGTTTCTTAAATCAACAACCTGCTAAACGACAGATTGATCTCACAATTACAGCACAGGGTGTTAAGTACAGGTCGTATTAGATATAACAACAAAGTTATGTCTGTATGTGTGTGTGTGTGTGTGTGTGTGTGTGTGTGTGTGTGTGTGTGTGTGTGTGTGTGTGTGTGTGTGTGTGTGTGTGTGTGTGTGTGTGTGTGTGTGTGTGTGTGTGTGTGTGTGTGTGTGTGTGTGTGTGTGTGTGTGTGTGTGTGTGTGTGTGTGTGTGTGTGTGTGTGTGTGTGTGTCAGTGTGCTGTATGTGTGTCAGTGAGTGTGAATGTGTGAGTGATCAGGATAAGGGTATTACTTGTAAGGGTCAAAAAAGGCTCTTGAAATTGACATTTACCTCCGTCCCTCCAAAATTTAGAAA